>VWZT01001890.1:1307674-1331361 GCA_013397055.1 Pachycephala philippinensis | reverse complement strand
GGCGGCGCTGGGGCCGCGTTGGCTCCTGCCCGCCGGTTGTGCTGCCGGGAGCAGCGGGAGCCCCGCGGGGGGAGGCAGAGCAGAGCGCCCTGCCCTGCCCCAGTGTCCCGCGGCCCCGGGGGCACGCCAGGGCAGCAGTGAGGGGAGTGCCCAGCCCACACCTGACACTCCGAGGGCCCGGAGCTCCCGTGGAGCCGAGCCGCCCTCCAGCGCTGGGTTTCTTTGTGGCAGTGAGGAGTTCAGAGTGGATGTGTCACTGTGCACTTTCTCGTGTGACTGTTGATCCATGTACGACTGTCTCTGACTTCAGGGGGACTTTGTAGACCGAGGGTATTACAGCCTTGAGACGTTCACGTACCTCCTTGCACTAAAAGCCAAGTGGCCTGACCGTATCACGCTGCTGCGAGGCAACCACGAGAGCAGGCAGATCACCCAGGTGTACGGGTTCTACGGTGAGTCCTGGCTGGTGATACACGAGTGTATCTGTCCCTTGGGAAATCCGCTGGCAGTGCCACAGTACCCGGGGCTCTCTGGGTGGGACATAGGCTCAAATGTTGTCATTTGTTAACATGGTCACTGTGTTTGTGACATGGAATGTGTTTAAGGCAGATCTTGCTGCTCTGTCCTCTGGCACGTGGGGTTTCTGCTTGTGTCGTGGTGCCACATTCAGTTGCACAGGCACAGTTAGAGCATGAGGCGCTCAGTCCCTCCTGCTGCTGGTGCTGGCCCTGGCTAGCAGCAGGACCCAGCACAGGGCTCGTGACAGGGCTCATGTGACACACCAGAGTGTGCAGGTTCTGCTCTCAGTGTTCTGCTTGTGTTGCCTGTTGTCCAGTAATCCATGGGGAATAAAACCATTCTCTCCAACAGATGAGTGCCAAACCAAATACGGGAACGCGAATGCCTGGAGATACTGTACCAAAGTCTTCGACATGCTCACAATAGCAGCTGTAAGTGCAAACACCATGTTAACAACACGACCAGACTGTCTAAATGGGAACTGTAGAGGTGGTGGCCTGTGAAGGTTCCCCTGGCAGCGTCTGGGCTGGGTGAATGCTGAGTGTTCTGTACACGTGTCATTTCCCTGCAGTTAATAGACGAGCAGATTCTGTGTGTGCACGGAGGCCTCTCCCCAGACATCAAGACCCTCGACCAGATCCGGACCATTGAACGTAACCAGGAAATCCCTCACAAAGGCGCCTTCTGCGACCTGGTGTGGTCAGACCCCGAGGACGTGGACACGTGGGCCATCAGCCCACGCGGGGCGGGCTGGCTCTTCGGGGCCAAGGTCACCAACGAGGTAATGCTGCTGCTCAGGGCCACACAGCCCAAGTGCGGGCATGGGGGACTAAGGGGCTCACCTCAGTGTGTGAATGGACCACGGGCACTGCAAGTCAATGAACTCCCCTGTCACACCTCTGCCAGTAACTCATGGTGGTGGGGAAGCTTTGCTCATGCCAGCTAGAAAAAATGAGCCACTCGAACCTAAAAGCACAAATATAACTGTCAGATGTACTAATACCCATGCTGCTTTTAAAAAGTGTAATGTGGTGAGACTCACTAGAGTTCCTGGGTTTTGTGTGGAATGCTTTCATAAGGATTTAGGAGAAAAAGACCATTTTTTAAGCAATTCTTGAGTTAATTTGTTGTGTCTGCACTGAGCAGACTCCTCAGGGCTCCTCGCACAGGCCCTGCCAGGCTCTGACCTGACCATATCACAGCGGCCGTGCTCAGCCTGCGTTGTCGTGTGGCCTTTGCACAGCATGTTCAGGAAGGGCTGAGCCTGGGGACAGCACAGCCCTGCTGCCTGGGTTTCATGGTGTTCCTCAGGGCTCAGGTTCTGCCAGCTGTATTTCACAGGGGTTTCTCACTGCTCGGGTCTCCAAATCCCCCCGTTCTGTTCTCCTTCCCGCTGTGCAGGGCTGTGGCCGGGAGCAGGACGTTGTGTGGGCAGTGGCCACTCAGGCCACACTGACCTTCCCCCTTCTCTTGCAGTTTGTTCACATCAACAACCTGAAGCTGATCTGCAGAGCACACCAGCTCGTCCACGAAGGATACAAATTCATGTTTGATGAGAAGTTGGTAACGGTATGGTCAGCTCCCAACTACTGCTACCGTTGCGGGAACATCGCATCCATCATGGTCTTTAAAGATGTAAATACAAGAGAACCAAAGTTATTCCGCGCAGTTCCAGACTCAGAGCGTGTCATTCCTCCCAGGACAACCACGCCGTACTTCCTCTGAGCCCTCGCCCGCCTGCTGTCACCTCTCCCTGTCCTGCCCTTTACAATATACTTTTTATTGAGCACTTTGCTGCTGAAATGCTGCCTCTTGCCTTTTTTATTTTTAAATTATCTAAATTTATTGTATTATGGTGTCTGTAGCAAGTTTTTTTTCCCCCCTCCCCTAGAATAATTTCAGAGTATTTGTAATATGTCCTTGAGATTTGTACTACTGCATGTAGTCCTTGCCTAGTCCTGGGTTAGATGAACCGATTCCTTTAACCACCACGCTCCGGGAGCCGCTCGGGCCCGTCTCTTGTTCAGCTTTTTGTTTTTGGTAAGTTTTAAGAAATTTCAGCAGCAAAGTCAGTGCCCGGTGTGCGGCGGGGCCGGGGCTGCCCGTGCTGCGTTCACGGCGCAGGACCGAGCCAGCCTTTTCCGAGTGTTATGTGGATCCCAATAAAGCGGTCGAAGGGCTGTTCTCCATTCCCGGTTTGTTCCGTTTTCCTCGGGATCCCGATTAAACCCGCGAACCTGCTGCAGCGACGGGATTTGTACATTAAAGTCATTGTTCGGATTTTTTCCAGGCTCCGTTGTGTTTTTACTGACCCGTGTGTGTGTGACCCCCCTCGCGGGGCGGGGCGGGGCGCGGCGGCCGCGCTGGTTCCGGTTCCGCCGGGGCCGGCGCCGTTTCCTGCTGGCGCGGGGCCGGGGCGGCGGGGATGGCGCGGAGCACGCTCTCGTCCCGCTTCCGCCGCCTCGACATCGACCAGTACGACGAGAACCGCTTCGTGGAGGAGCCCGAGGAGGCGGCGGCGGGCGAGCCCGATGCCAGCCCCGAGGTGGAAGCGCTGCTCAGGCAATATCCTTTGGGACGGGGGGGCCGGGGGACTCCCGGGGACCGGCCGCAGCCGCCCGCACGGGGCCGGAGCCGGAGCGCGTCGCTCCCGCGGCCGCCCGTGACCCGCGGCGCGGTTCCACGCGCGTCCCTCGCCCCGGAGCGGCCGCGGGGCCGTGGCGCTGCCCAGGTCGCGGTTTGAGTCCTTGACCCGCCGCCGCACAGGTGAGGCGCTCCGGGCCTTCCACACCGCCATCCGCAGCTCCCCGGGCAACACCAGGAACCAGGCGATGAAGGTAACGCGGGTGGGGGCCGGGCACGCGGTGTTGGGGCTCTGTGAAGTGACAGTGGCACCCCAGAGATCTGAGCGGCACCGCTGGGGTTAATGAGCTCGTGCTGGCATGGGTGATCCCCGTGTGTTCAACCCTTCCTCCTTTAACCCCAAAACTGCTCACCTCGCTTACAGAAATAACCCAGCCTGAAGTGTGGCCATCTCTTGCCAAACACGAGTTTTGGGATCGTTCCCAGCTGTTCTGGTTCTCACATTTTCCCTCTTTTCCTTGTCTTCCCAGGAGCAGGCCCAGGGAACGATGCTTAAAGTCCTCACATCTTTTAAAAGCAGTGAAATAGAACAAGCAGTGAATTCCTTAGACAAAAACGGTGTTGACTTGTTAATGAAGTACATTTATAAAGGATTTGAAAAGCCAACAGAAAACAGCAGTGCAATATTACTTCAGTGGCATGAAAAGGTACGTGTTCAGGGCACCCTTGGCTCAGCCATGCTTGCAGGGTCCTGGTCAGTGGTTTCAGGAGAGCCTCTGAAGAGAAGCAGGTGGTGGCAGTGCCTCATCTCTGAGGAGCTCAGCGTTTCCTTTTGTCTTTGGTCTCTCTGAGCCTGGATTCACAAAGCCTTTGCCTGTATTTCAAACCTTACGCTCTGCTATGGGTAGAGGAGACTTGTGGCAGGGAGTTCTCCCAGCTGGAGGAAGCCTCATGCTGCCTTTGGTACCCACCATGTGCAGGGGCTCCACCGAGGAGAAGGGATGGGAGTGGAGATGTGACTGGATGGACGGGGCAGCTGCAGCTTCCTCTGTGGCCAGATGTTTGGCCAAGGGGGCTCAGGCTGGCTCAGGGCTGGCAGTTTTCATCAGCTGAGTCACAGGGTTTAGCAAACCTGTTTGGTTTGCCCAGGAGAGGACTTTGAGGTCTCCAAAGATTCCATTGGGGACCAGCGGGGGCCTCTTGTGTGTCTGTGGAATGTCAGTGGTGAAGCAGGGAATGTGGGATGTGTTCAGCAGCTGACCGTGGAACTTTCTTCCCTCTCTGAGGCATGTTCTGGGTTGAGGCACATCACACTGAAGCAGCTGCTGGGTGCCACTGCCCCCGGGCAGGAATCCAAGTAAAATCTTCCCCCACTGCAGGGGTTTTAGCTGAAGCCCTGGCTGTCAGTGCTCCTAGGAAAACTGATCCCTGGGAATGCTCCCTGCAGCTCCCTGTGCAGGGCAGCTGCTGCGAATGCTGGTGTCATTTTCCCAGGGTGCAGAGCTTTTTCCTGTGGTACGTAAAGCCAGAGCTGGTGTAGTGTGACCCCAGCTATTGGCTGCTGTCACCAGCTTTGCTGAGCCTTGACAAGGGAGGAGAGAGCTGCTCAGGAGAGCAAAGAACATGTTTCTGCTTGTTTTTTTTGTTTTTTTTTCTTTTTTCCCTGTTGTTTCCACTGAGGTGCTTTCAGGTAAGCGTGAGTGGGTGCTCCCAGCGTGGGAGGTGACACACCACCACCCTGACTGGTACTCAGAGCGTGTAGGGACACACAAGGCATCTCGTCCTCTGTGTTGTGAAAGGAACAAGGCAGGGCTGAGTAGGCTGGGCAGGGTTTGAAGCCTGGTGTTCTGCTTTGTGGCAGTACTGGTAGGACATGTGGCTTGCTCAGAGCAGAGTCAGCTCAGTGGTAGTACCAGTCTGTCCTCTGAAAAGGCTTGTGGCAGGTCTGGTAGCTCAGGAACTTCACCTGCCTGAAGCACCTGCAGGTCCTGCTCCAAGTGGGTGCTTTGCATTCATCCAGTCACGTTCCCCAGCGCCATGTCTCGCACTGCTCTGATACTCCTGGGCTCTGTTGGAATTGTGGCTGCAAAGTAAACGCCCCATTTTCAGCAGTCAGCTTAAATACTTATTTTTTCATAATCACCTCCATCTTCTAGACTTCAGAAGGAAACACTGTTTACATTGAGGGACACAAATGAAACTGAAGCGAGCCCTTCCTCCTCCTCCTCCTCTCCTGCTCAGGGATACGGGAGGTGAGAGATTCTGCTCTGTCAGTGACATGCAACACTGGAGTCCTCGAGATCCAAAAGATGCTTAGATTGCTTAGACAGTTTGTAATTTTGGAGAAGAGCCATAGTCCCTTCTCTGGCTAAACTCTTCAGTGTTTGTTCTGGGTGGGAGTTGGTGACTTGTAACCTTTCTCCTTTCCCACAGGCGCTGGCAGTAGGAGGCCTGGGCTCCATAGTAAGAGTTCTTACAGCAAGAAAGACTGTGTAAAGACTGTTAACTTGGACAGACGTGACGGTCAGGTTTGGACTCAGAAGAAGGAATGAGCTGAAATTACACTGGTCCAACTTTATTAGAGATTGCAATCTACTGAAGTCCTACAGTAACCTCCTCTTGGAATGCTTTTAACCTTAAAGGTGGGGGAAGAGTAAAGGTATTCCTGCATATTCCGACTATCACATACAGGAGCCAAGACATTCTCCTGCTCCCTTCTTTAACAGGCAGAGAGAAGGCACACTCCTGCTTCCTATTACTGTAAGTGAACAGGTATTTCAGATGCTGCTTTAGCCAGGTGTGGTGATACAAGCTCCCGTGTGTCCTGCTTAGTCCCAAGGTAGCTGTGTGTGGGCCGAGATCCTGCAGCTGATGGTGGGAGAAGGGCTTTTGGAACGGCGGCTTTCAACGTGTGCTCGAAGGACTGTTGGACTCTGGGCTTGGGTTAATGTAAAGTGAAGTGCCTGCTGCATCAATAAAGTTCTTGGATCACATGAGTTAAATTTATTTTCAGCTAAAGTGTAAGTCTGACACTTATTCCAAAGCAGGCCAGCACGAACCCAGTCCAACCCGGTGTCCACCTTTGTATGACTGATCCTAACTCCAGCTACTTAGAGAACTTGTCCTCAAATCCAACTGTGTCCTGTGCTTTGCCCAGGCAGGACACGACTCCTGGATCCATGGCTGTCCCCAGGTCAGTGGCAGCTCCCCACATCCCCCTGGCTCAGGCAGGGCTCCCTGCCCTTTAGCACCAAGGAGCAGCTGCTTGGGAAGGCCCAGCTCCACCCCGTCCTGGCTTCCGTCAGCTGCTCAAAGTGCAGCAGCAGCTGTTCCTGGTGGGAGGAGATTTTGGAAGCAGCAGTGCCACCTCATTGTGGCACAACTCCCTGTGAGAGGCCTGGGTGGCACAGCTGGCACACCCATCCTCACCCTGGGCAAAGGTGGGGTTTGCGTCATGCTTTAAAAGTCCACTTTAAATAGCTGTAGCATCCCAGGGGAGATAACCAGAACTATAAAAAGAAAGAAATCGAGATAAGGGGTTTGATCCAAAATGTATTGCACCACAAATTTCATAGTGTTTCATCATACAATCCATATTTACAGCATAGAAGGAAAGAAATCCAATGGTGATAGAAAGGATTATGTATAACCACTGTTCTGAGACAAGGGAAAGTGCATTAGCTTTTTAATACATGTATACACACCAGTCTTGCTCTGATATCTAACGAAAATTCAACACTTAAGAACTAGTTTATGTTAAGTTGATCCTGGATGAGCTTTGGGATCTGAAACTGAAGTTGTTAGTGAATATATAACCTAGGATTTTACTTTGTCACTCCGTTCCAGGCTGCCTGTCCTGCTTTCCTTATTGTTCAGCAGTAACCTTTGAAGCCAGGACCAGCATAAACCCAATAGTCATTCAGCAGGGATCAGTGGGAGTGAGGGAGTCCTGACCCCTGCTCCCACAGAAACAGGGCAGGGCAAAGGGACATTAGAAAGGAAAAGTCTCAGAGAATAAAATCTTCCCAGAACCAACAGGGTTATTCCACCCCGCTGTATCTCAGTAGAGAAACAATTGAAATAAATGTATTTTTGATTGTCTATTTCCACAGCAGAGCAGGGCTGAACCCTTCCATGCTCTGTCTTGTCTGGAAGTGCCATGAATGTGGTTACTAAGGTCTGTTTGGACAAGCTGTAGTGTACCAAAAAAATTCTGTTGGTTTTCTTAACTTCAGACAAATCCAACCTGGCTCTAAGCTGAGGAGTGTCACCTGTGCCCAGTAACAGCTCCTGGGAGTACCTGTGATGGGATGGGGCTTTCTGGGAGACCAGCAGGGTCTGGATCCTCTGGATCAGCACTTTCACCTCCTGCTGACTGGCCTCACCTGGGGGAGGTTTCACCTTGGGCCCAGCACAGATGTGTGTGGGAGCAGGAGCAGCTCCCCTGCTGCACCTCCAGCCACTCCAAGGTCAGTCAGAGCCCTGTCAACCAAGATAAACACCTCAACAGTGACTGGATCTCCACTGGAGAAAGTCTGAATTATCCTGAATACATTTAACAGAAGTATGAACTTACTTGTAAGAGAATTCCCAGAACTGCAGCCTGTTCACTGAATTCCATACCTGTATAGATTTTTGCAAATAGGTCTCATTTTTAAAGACTTAGTGCTGCTTCCCATTTGAATCCAGGTTCTGCAGTGGTGTTAATAACTGTGGGCAAAATTGTGCTTCCAGGGAGGGAAGTGCCACCTTGGTCCCCTTTCCTTATTGTGTTAGGAAAACAAGCTCCTGGAACCACGACTTGTTCACTATGAGTTGAATTTTGCCCTCAAACCCCTCAGGAGCAGCATTTCTTTTACCATAATACTCAGGACACAGTTAACATATTCGTAACAGTTTTTAAGCATCAGTATTTGAAATACAGAAAACCACAACCAAAGAGGCAGATCCTGGTTATGAGGATTTGTTGCTAGCAGACTTGGAAGAAAAAAAAAATAAATCAAAGTGTTTAGTACCAGCATTCTTCACCCTTTGTCACTAGATTTTTATTTTATTTTTTTTTTTAAATAAAAGGTATTTTTCAGTGTGGATTTACAATACCTGGAACTCAGCTTTAAAAATTTAAAATTGTTTCCTACCCCTCTTCCCACTGCTAACAACCCATGGAACAGGCTAATGGATTAGTTTTAAAGGCGACTGAGGATTAGGTACTATAATTAAGACCATTTTAAATATTATTTTTCTTTAAGAAAAGTAAAATCAGACAACTCTAAAGTTGTGCTCTCAAATTAAATAATCATCAACATGCAGCCTTGAGGACTGCAGGCCAGGATAAATGCACCTTAAATTACACAGTGATATGAAAAAAATGCCAACCATTAGTTATGTCAGTATTAGAAGGCAAGGCAGAGTTCTTTTTTGGTTAAAGCTCCTGCTCCTGTCCTGTGAAAGGCTTTGCAAATCATCCTACTCTCAACACAGTTCTGCCAACACATTTTTCATTGCTGGCTTCCCACAGCCAGACAAGCAGCTTTTCTGTGCCCAGAGTCACTGGACTCCAGCACCCTGGAACAGCAGTGGGAATCACCATCCCAAGAGACTGAACTGGCAGCACTGCTGTCAGCAAGGTCCTCAGAACCCTCTGGTGCCAAGAACCCAGGAGTGATGAGCACAAGGAGCTGCTCCCATCACAGACACCGAGGTGGTCCCCGAATCCAGCCCAGAGCTGTCGCAGTCTGTAGTGAAAACGTCTCCTTGCACAGTATTAGTTTTGTAAACAGAGCCAGAAGTTCTTGTACAAAATACTGCAATGACAGTGATTAAGACACACCTGGAGCAGTGTGTTCAGCATTCTTTTCACAGAAAGAAGTGCCTGGATACTGCCTGCCACCTTCAGGGTCCCTTAAGGCCACAGAGTCCTTGGGCTCGAGATAGACGGCCGGATGCTGCCTTTGGGAGATGGCTTTGACCCAAACCAGGACATCTAGGACACAACAGCACAACACACATCACACAGGGTTCACACTTCTAAGGTGTGAAAAAGAAATAATACGGTACACAGCCATGTTCTCATCATCTGATGGAAAGACCTATTTATAAATCAGAATGCTGCAGACTCCAGACTGAAGAAGTGGAGGCAGCTTCACACAATCAAATCTGGAAGGAACAGCACCCACTTCCCACAGGTGAAAATGACTGAAGATTATACTTACATATAGTCCTTTAAAATAATTTCAAATTAGAACTCTACAGTCATTTAAACACGGTGCCTTTAGTCAATGAAGCATTACAGTGTTCCCTGAACCAGATGGTGAGGAAATCTCATCTGCAGACTGAACATCCTAATCCCCTGGGTGGGCAGGGATGATGCAGGACCTGGAGCTGAGGCAGCACTCACTGTTGAACATTCCCTATCCACCACACAGCTGGGGCCATGCAGATCTCATTTTAGCCCATGGAAAGGAGACACGGATCTTGGTGTCTGAGCCCAATGTCAAAAGGACAAACCCAGAATTAGGCTGCTGCTGTTAAACACTGACTCTGTTTGGGCAAGGAGCTTCCAGCTTCTCCCCACAGATCAAGTCCACTGGGAAAGCTGTGCTCTAACTCCTCTGAGTAAGAAAGCTGCTGTTTCCCTCACTGAAAAGGACAATTCCTGGCACCTATGCAAGTGATCAGCTAACATTTTAATAATAAATGACATTTATTATTGTAGCTAACATTTGGAAAAAAGACACTTTTCCTGATCTCCCAGCATCTAGGAGTTTTCATTGTCTCCTGGGAGTCCCATTAGAGACTACATATGGCACAGAACCCTTACCTTGTACTCCAAAGTTTCTTTGAGCATATTTTCTTCCTCTTGTGAAAAATTCAGTAACACAGACACAGCTTTAATGAGATGGAATGCCTGAAAGAAACCAGAGTTGTGTTGCTTATGATGCTCTTGGGCTCTACACTCAGGACTATGGTGCAGCACAGAGTTCTGCAGGTTTGTCACAGACTTCAGCAGACCAGCAGCCTCCCATTATTCCCAGTTTCAATGGACTAGGATGGCCTGTATCTTACTTCTGTGTTTCCTGGCTTTCTGTTCTTTAAAATTTGTTTTGGAGAAAGAAGACAAGTGGGAGCCTGGTTAGTCAGAGAAGAGAAGCAGCCTGGCTGCTGCTTTGAAAAGTGGCTCAAACCAGCACAAGGCAGGAGAGATTCTTGTCATTTCAAATACACACTGAGGCACGTTAACTCCACAGTGCTCTCACAGTAACAGGGGCACACAGGGCAGTGAGTGACAGACTCAAGCACTCAGGACACAGTGGAGTTGTACAGTTGTTTTTTGACCTTATCCACTTACTTGCAATTAAGTGTTTTGTTGGCGTGACTTTTTTTTAACACAACCTGTGGAGAACAGGAAGGAGCTCCAAATGCACAAGGAATTACCTCTTACAGACCAACAACAAGTGATTTATGTCTTTTTCTTGTTTTTTTTTCTCTTTCTTAAATGTACAGCCATTCTAATTACATACTCCATATGCTCTTCAGAGAAGTGCACAGGGAATCTCTTGTAGATGCAAATCTTGAACACCCAGATGTAACTACCTCCTAAAAACTCCCATTTCCCTTTCATGTAGTTCATAGTAGTCTGTACTTCCAAACATGTTGCTGTTAGCTATTTTGTTTCATTGTCCCCCATTGTACACTTTTTAATTGTAAAATTATGGAATTGGCATAAAGCGTCCTTAGCAGGTGACAGGCGGCAATTTCTAGAGAAAGACAGATGTAGAAAGAGAAGGTGACACCTTTACCTCAGATTCCCTGCAGGACATGAACTTTAGTACAACATGTTTAAGGTACTCAAAGTTTATCTCCCTCGAGTCGTTCAAATCAGAGTTGTTGGTGACAGTCACAGAAGCATTAGGCACTTCAGAATTTGCACGTAGCTCAGGTACCTCACTGTCAGGCCTTATTTTCTACAAAAAAAAACCCACAGAGGAAAAAGAGAAGTACATTGCAGACTCTGTCAGCTTGACACTGGGAGGGGTCTGGGTTCAGGATATCTAAAGAGGGTTGTATCCACAACTGGGTACAAACTGGGCATCAACAGCTTCTCATGCTTCATGGGGTCACAGCAGAGAAGTGTCTCCTGCTCTCCCTACGCTCCGGGATAGGAGCTGGTTGATGTCAGTGTTCTGTATACGTTACCCAAACCTGCACGGAACTGGCTCCATGGTGGAAACTACCCCATGGTAATTTTCTCCTATCACTAACCTGCTCTGAGCCTTTCAAATGTGGGCTTTCTTCAGAACAATTTTCAACATCAGAGCAAAAATAACAATTTTAAAACCACTGTTATTTTTTTTTTTAATAGATTTCTTTTCTTGGAGAGATAAACCATTGCAGAGGGATGAAAGGAGAATTAGCAGTCAAGCTTTTGGAATGACAGTGTAAGTACCTGCCAGCAAGTGCCATCTGAAGAGACTGAAAACACACAACCCTTACCAGCTCTTTCTGGAGAGTTTTCTTGAGTTCTGTCATTCTTTGCTGAAGCTGCTTTATCATCTGTAAGCACAGCAGAGGAGAGTTTAACACAGTATCCACTGTCAGGACCCCCAGATATCTGGAAAAACCCATGATAAACAAGTACCGAATGAAATAATAATTAACCAGCACTGACAGCTGTGAAGAAGTAACCTGAAAGCCTTGCCTTGCCAGCTGCACACAGCAGCAGGCACGTGACAGGACACTTGGGCTTTCATGTGACAGCACCGTGGAACTGAACCGAAGTTGCATAAAAGGGCTCTGCAGGAAAGCTGTAAATAGTATCACTTGGTGCATCTTTCTGCCAAAATACACCAGGATTCATGCAGCTCTTGCTGCAGTTTTTTTTCATTGTTGGTAGATCCTTGTACAATCCAGAGAAAAGCATTTACTCACAGCGTACTGGATTCCAATTGGACAGGCCTGTCCTTTTAAGGCTGCGGCATGGGCAGCACCAATTACTTGGCTTCCTAATTAAAAGGGGAAAGACTACCAGCTGTTTCTGTTCACCTTGTTTTTCTCAGCAATTTGCTGTTCCAGCTCTCTGTTATCCTTCTGAAGTTGAATGACATCTGCAGCTGCTACCTCTCCATTCTGTTCCACCACAGAGTTTTCTGGAGAAGGGAAATGCTCATTGTTCAAGGCCCTCGTTGACTCCTCCAGTTCTAAAACCTATAAAAATAAACACTGAAGTGGCAAGATATCACGGCATTTCCAGCCCAAGAACACTCCCCAGGGAGAAAGCCAGACCTCCTTTTGGTTGCCCAGGCAGGACAGAACTGGGGGTCTCCTGCACACCTCCCTCTTTTTCTGGGAAGTCTGACAGAACGGATTTGCCACTGCACTCAGTTTTCTCATGCTCTCTGGCCAATAGGCACTCCCGTACCTGCAGCTTCAGCTCATCAATTTCCTTTCTTGCCGTTTCCTCTTTCTCCACTGCTTGGCTCTGACTTGCTTCTATGTCCAACTGTAACTGATGCACCTGCAGCAAGGCAGCTTCATGGTCTGGGAAAGGAGAGACCTGCTTACTATCAGTGTTCCACATCAGATGGGAGTTTCTAATCCATTTTGTCTGTCATGAAGACAGAAAGCCAGGGGAGAGACAGAAAGACACAAGAGAGACTGTCCAATTGTTAGTGAACAATAAACCATTTTGAAAATTCTAAGAGATTAAAAATGGAAGAGAAACCTAGAAAAATTACAATCTACCATGCAAGGCCAAAACTAGAGACTGTACTTAAAGCTGTCTGGGATACAGTATAGACTAATTTGGTCTAACCTTGACTGAGTTGGTTCAGTTCTTCCTTCTGTTTTAGCAGTAGATCACATTTTTCACCTATCAGCTGGTCTTTCTCTTTTATTAGGGCATTCAGATGTGAAACCTTCAAAGCAAACAAACAATGAACAGAAGTCATTAAAAATGTAAAATAGGAAGAGGGTGTTGAAAGATTCCAACATCCTTCAGAGGCTCAGCAGGCATCACCTTCACAATGCTGCCCTCAGTAACAAGCGCTGAAGTTGATGCTGGAAGAGCTAAGCCCCACTTGGCTCCTGTGCCACCATCAGATTGTAACAGGCAGCATGTGGCAGCTGCAAAAGCCCCTGAGCAAAACAGGAGACTGCCTTAAACACCTTCTACACAGAGCTGGCCCAGCAAGCACAGATCTACAGCAGTCCCAGAAGAATAAAGAACCCAAAAAATGGGACTAACTCCAGTCAAACTTGCTCAGTTGGCAGTTCCTACTGTAAGCAAACACAAGCTTACATTATCCACCATTTTTTATACAGGACGAGCAAAACAAGACTACCTAGAACTGACATTTGGTACTGGATACAAGCTCCTCCCTCTGAGGAAATGTACAGTTTTACAACTGCTGTGCTCCAGAGGAACCCAGATGTGACACAGGCACTGAAAGGAACAACCCAGAACAAATAGGTTTCTTTAAAAGAAGCTGCCAGATGTCAGAGGCCCCTGATGGCCGGTGCATGGGGACAGTAACACCTCACAGATTACAGGGCTCTGAAACACTCTCAAGTTTACTGAGGCAACCACTGCTGTCTCACATGCTATGGATATGATTCTGAGCAATCATCTTGAATGCTAGGATAAATAAATCCAAACCTAGTCTGCCCTTTGAAAGGTCAGGACATCTCAAACACATTTTAAAACAGTCATTGTTAACCAACCTGCTGTTGTAACTCCTCTCTCTGTTTCCGTGTGTCTTCCAATGCTTTGGCAATTTCCACACTGACAGTTTCTCTGCTGCTCATCTCATTCTGCAAACCAGAAGTAATGGAGAGGTTATGTGAGACAACTAAATCAGGTCAGTCTTTCATCTTTAACCCCAAATCTACTAGGACTACATTTATGAGTATTCTGACATACCACAATTTCCAAATGAGTTGGGTTTGTTTTACTGACTGCTGCTCTGCATATGCAAGAGAAACACAGAACTGATGTAAGAACCCAAACAAACCCAATGCTTATAAGATCTTTCAGCTTGAAGTCTCTATTACAAAGAAGTAGCTCCTACAACAGATATTTATTCCAATTGTGCATCCAGGAGTAGCTACGGAAAAAATTTCAACCATCTAAAATTACAGTCAAAATTGGATAAACTGGAAACACCCAACTAATTTAAGTTTTTAACTTTTTGGTTTGAACACTGTGAGTGGAATTTGATGTTGAACCATTTTGTATTCACCACTGTTAACAGGATTTCCAAGCTCTTCACATGCCTGACAATATGGGAATGCATTATTTCTGCCTGATTTAGGCAGACCCAAGCATTCTGGTTCAGAAAAGGATCAGCCCTTTGTAGTGCTTCTCAAACACATTTCTGCTGAGTACCAGAGACAATTTATAGCTCCAAGTACCTGCAACCTGAATGGAACAGGCGTCCACGCACTGAATGTAACCCACTGTGCTGTTTACTGTTCCCCAGCCTCAGCTCTGTCCCAAGCCAATGCCAGCACCCAGGTCAGCCCTTACCTTTAGCCTGTTCAGTTCAGACTCTTGCTGTTTTAAAGAGCTCTCATACACTTCTTTGCTTCCCTTGAGGTTTTCATTTTCTTTTTCCAATTGGCTCTGTAAAATAAAGAGTGTTTAAATACGCAGTACAATTATTCTAATGCTTTGTTTAAACAATTAAACACATCTAATGCTTTGCTCATATTTAGTTCCTCAAAGTATGAGATCTTCTATTATAATGCCAGGAGCACTGAATAAGAGCAACAAGCAAGGTCCATAAGCTGTGTTAAAATCATATTGTGAAGACTCTCACAACCCACCAGTTTCTGTACTTACAATCCTGTGCTGTGTTGTTGTTTTATCCAATTCCAAAGCTTTTTCAAGAGCAGCAATCTGAGACTCCAGCCCAGTAACTTTCTGATCATACTGATGTTTCTCACTTAACATCTGTTGCTGCAGTTGATTTCTTTCACCCTCCAGATCCGTTTGCTTAAGAGAAATAAAGAAAACCATATTAATAAAATGGTATTTTGACATTCTGACAAGATCAGACACCATTCCATGAGACACTCTCAAACTGAGGAACATTATTCCTTTGGCAGCAGTGTCATGTACTCACAGAGAGGAGTTCAGGAGACAAACAGCAAGAAAACACTTGAGTAACAAAACAGAGAACTGATTGTCTCTGGGGATGCTGAAGAGTAATCTGTTAATGGCCAGTGAAACATGCAGGACACTCACCAGCTTCTGGATCTTCAGATCCTGCTCAGCAGCTGCTGCTTTGCTCTTTTTCAATGTTTCTGTTGCAATCCGTAGTTTCTGATCCAGTTCTTTATTCTAAAATAACACCATGAATTAAATTCCTTATCCACTGGCATCTATGTTACTAGAAAAAATGTGCATAATACAGAGTGGCCCAGGAGAGGAAGGTACATGTTAAATCCCTGAAACCACAGAGATGAGAGAGGCTGCCTATTTCACACATGCTGGTTTTAGAAACTCTTCACCACAGCACTACCCCAGCAATGCCTGCACTTGAGCTGTTTCTTAGTACAGGGAGGATCTGCACAAAACCTCTACCTTCACCTCTAGGCCCTCCTCCACCCACGAAGGTGGCGAGATGCCCAGAGACACTGATCAATTACTCTCCTTTCGAGACCAAATGTGACTAAATGTGCAGTCTCACCTTTGTCTGGGAGTGCAGTGAGGGGAGGAGGAATAGAGAATAGAGGATGAAAACAGTGGGAATCTGTAGTGAAATTAAAAACTACTCACCTGTGTTTCCAACCGGTTCACAGCCTCGCTGTGCCGCGTCCTGTCTGTCAGTAGCTGCTGCCTGCTCTCCTCCAGCCTCTGCTCCAGAGCAGCTTTCTGAAGATTACATTGAGGTGAAAAACAGGAGGAAGGATGGACAAAGACATAAGTTGGGGGGGTGTAGTTAAAATTTTCGTTTTTATTTAAGTAATAAGGTCAAACTAAAATGGGACAAAATGTTTTAGTATCTCTAGATGGACTTTAAACTGGCTTGAACTTACTAAGCCAAGTCCTTTTGTCACAGCAACAGTGAGGTGATTCGACTGTAGGCACTCTGACCAGGGAAGAGCAAACATTCCCTTGCCTCCCCAAGCTGGAGAAACATTGCTCCAGGCTCATTCTGAGCAGGAACATCAGTGCTTGAGAAAGAGATCAAGAAGCAGCAAGAGAAAGGGGATTAACCACAGCTAAGTTTCTGTTTTCAGCTGTTGTTTAGCACTTCTGAGGCTGAGGTTTTCAGCATACAACATTCTGTTTGCACACCTATGTGCAAATAGTTCTCCTCCCTGCCCCACTGCCTTGCCAGAGAACAAGGAAAAGCATTCAAAGCATTCACTGTTCTTGTAAGGATTAATCAAAAAAACTCCCAAATTGTTCCAGCTCTTGTGGAGATGCTAGGAAGCTGCTTTTTTCCTTCTAGGCAGTCAGACTGTTATCCCGAACAGACAATGCGACAATGCAGAAAGGCCAACACAGACATCTGTGCAGGACCCACACAAACAGGCTCAGTGTAGCCAGCCACGTGTTCTGCCCAGCACGGACAGTGTGCCAAAACACACTGATAGGACAAATGTGCCTGTATGACATCAGCAGCTATTCTTTCCATGGGTGAGAAGTAATGTATGACATAAAAAACCCCAAAACAAACAACTAATTAATACTGTACTTCTAAGCAGCCTATAACAGTGTAATTACCTCTTTGAGCAGCTCCTGTACATGTTCATCTCCTGAGAGATTTCTTTCTAGCTTTTTTTCCAGAGAAGACACCTTTTCCTGCAGCTGTTCAGTAAGTTTATCTCTCTCAGCAAATTCAAAAGTCATCTGTGAGAATGAGAAATCACAGAATCTTTTTTGTAATGAAGCCTTCAGCTAATCTGTTGTGGTTTGACTTTGGGAAATCCCATTAGAAAGGAAAGTCCTATTTCAAAAGACAATGTGATCCTAGAACACTTTCTAGATGCCAAAATTCCAGCTACACAAAGGTGTACATTACCCAAATGTGCACCTTTACACCAGAAACAGCACATGCATCTGAAAGCACTTCACCTTTTGCTTCTGTTGCTCATATTCCACCTTCAGAGATTCATGCTCCGCTTGTAACACTTCCAGTCTCTTCTCGCAACCAGAACCAGCCACTCGAGCCTAAACATTTTGAGAAATTACTTACTTTGAAACTTAAATTTCCAACACCACATAACTGATATCTAATCTAACTTCTGCAGACACGGAGCTCTTTGAATCAAATCTCACTTGGCTCAAACTTACATTTTGCAAGTCTACAGAAAGCTGCTGAATGACAGTTTGTAGCTCCTGTTCTCTTAACTCCAGAGCAGTGATCTTATTTTCTGCATTTGTCTCAGCTGTCATTAGTTCATCTCTTCACAGAAAGAGAATAAAAACAAGTGACATACTGTTCCAGAAAAATAATGTTTAGCAGATAATTCTGCTGCTTAAGAAAATGGACTAAGCATCAACAAAATTTTCTTGTCCTAAAACCAGCCACCATCAATCACTGCTTGATTATACATTTTCCAAAAAATGTGACAGTTAAGCATTCAAACTATGAAAAAAGGAAATAATTTACAAAAAAATATTACTATCATTGGCTTGGCATTTACACCCCCATGGCCACAGCAGAGGCAAAAATTCAGTCAACTCACTACATATATAAACTCTTCCAAAGAGACAGAACTGAGCATGAAGTAAAAATCCAGGGGAAACACATCCACTGCTCCTCTGAAACAGCAGCTCCCTACCTCTGAGCCTCCAGCTCCGAGAACTGCTGCTGCAGGTCCTGGAGATCCTTCCTCAGGCTCGAGGACTCGCTCCTCGCCTCCCGCAGCTCCGCTTTAGCGTGGGTCAGTTCTTGAGCACGTGCCTCGAGCTCCTGCTCTGTTCTGCTCAGAGATTCTTCCTTTTTCAAAAGCTGAATATTAGAAGATTATCTTTGGCATTACGGATGACCAGTAACACTGATAAACTTTTTCATTGAAACTGGCCTGTTTTACTAAGTTATGGGCTGAATTAAGTGACATAATAAACTACGTAATATTGTATTCAGTACCTACCCTTAGGATTTTGACACTAACCAAATCTGTGTACAAGCATAAAGGCTAAAAAAATGAATGCAGGGCTACCACTAACTTAATAACCTAGTAAAAATTTTAGGAATTAAAAAGTTTAAAATATTCTTACCATGTGTTTAACTTTGGCAATTTCCTGCTGCTGAAAGCCCTCCAGTTCATCGATTTCATCTCGTTTTTGGAAAAGGTTCAAACTCTGCTCTCTCATTTCTTGTAATTGTGTTTGAAGCATTTTTTTTTCCTGATAAATGAACAAAACCGAAAGAAATCAAAGAATATCTGTATGCTCATGTCAAGACAATGGGAGTTTAGGTAAACCCTCTGGGAAAGAAATCTTGTCTTGCAGCCATACAGCTCCTGATGGTACTCCATATAGAACTAGAAATCCTTTCAGCTTCATGTCACAGTGCAAATTACCAAACTTCAAAAAAATATAAAAAGAAATCTGAATTCATTGCAATGCCACCAATGACCATTTAAACTGAACTCTTAAAAATGGACAACGTCCCACCTTACAGAAGGACAACTTGCCCATCACAACCCATCATTCTTCACTTCCCTGCTGAAAAATAATTCTAGAAAGACCTCCCCAAGCATTTGGGCTGGTAACAAAAGCAAATGATTTGCCTCTCCCACTGAACAAGGATCAAATAATAACAAGGGCTGAACAGAGTCAAGTTCTGATGCAGTTGGAAGCGTGCAGGATGGTGTTTGCAAAACACACACAGAGATACTACACCCCCCAGAAAAACGTCCAAGGTTAATTACCTTTTCAACTTGACTAAGTTTTTCCATCCACTCCTGAACAAGAAAGAAAGAAAGGAGAAAAAATGATATCAAAATCCATTTGTAGACTTTCAAGGACAGCAATTATGGTTAAAAAAAAATTAAAAGCATTTTTATTGTTAACAGATACTAAGCTTTGATAATGATTAAAATAATAATCAGCAGCAGTACAGTAACAGCCAGTACTTGAATAGATAAAGGTGAGGAATCACTCATGCTACCTGAATACATAAGCTTTATGCAAGTAAAATAAATGTGACAAGAGGTCTACTGCCATTGAATCTTACCAAAACACAAGCTTAACCTTTCATTAGGAATTGTGGGCTTTTGTTAAAACCAGTCGGAACAGTCCGAGCAGTGACAAGTCCTGCACCATTCCTGGCACTGAGCTCAGCACTCCCTCCTTCCCTTGGTGCTGGCACGCTCACACACAGTGCTGAACAATTATTTTAATTAACAGCAACACCTGCTTAAATCATCAGGGTCATGAGAGTCAAAAGTCCTGCTCAAGCTCTGTTACCTTGTCCTTTTTTTCCAAGGCCAAAGCCATTCCTTCAGCCATCTTGGCTCGACTGGCCTGGTGAGCTTCATTCTGTTCCTGAAACTTCTTCATGGAGGCTATCAACAGAGAACCACCAGCTATATTAAAAACCTCATATTTTAAAATTGCTTCTCACTTTTCTGCAAGTTATTTATAACTTTAAAGAGCTTATTCTGCAAGTAATTAGCCCCATCTTGACTGTAGCACTAAGGCTGTGCCGCTCATTCTCTCATGCTGCTTGCACACTGGCCAGGAGCCAAAGCTAACAGCAGACAGGAATACTGCTCCTTGCTGGATTAGAACAAAGCTGTGGGTTTCTAAAAGGTCTTTCCTGCATGTTAGCCCCAAATTTGGCAGAAGGAGTATAATAACAACTTTGTTCAACACACTGCTGCTGCTCTTTATGCTGTAAATAAGGTAACAACTCGTGTTCTAATTCCTCACAGTACAGAGGTGCACAGTTTGAAAGGAAATCATTAGCACACCTGTACACCAAACCCCTTTCCTTCCAACCACAGCAATTTTCAACTTAACTAAACAAAAAGGAAAAAAAGAAAAATACGTACAATCCTGATGCTTTTCTAATGCATTTTCAAGCTTCTCTTTTATCTTCTGCAGATTTCGGATCTGATCAGCATAATCTTGTGTGAGGAGGGAGAAGAACAGACCAGGAATGGACAGACATTGGGGAAGGACATTTTTAGGGAAGAAAAAAAAAAAAAAAAAAAAAAAAAAAAAAAAAAAAAAAAAAAAAAAAAAAAGAAAGAAAGGAAAAAAAAAGAAAAAAGGATGAGTGGCAAATGACAATGATTTTCTCAATCAGAAAATCATTCCTGCTGGGGAAAACTTGGGTGACCACAACAATGAACACAAGCAAATAGTTCTGTAGTGTCCACAGGATTGGCACAAACAGAAGGGCCTATCCCAGGGTATCAGTCACACAGACAAGCGCAGAACCAGAGAATGAACAACTGTCCCTCCCTTTTTACCTCATCCCAGAACAGTGAGATATTTAACTCTGTTCAGGAAAGGGGTCTGGCACTGGAGGGTGCAAGGAAGGGTTTATTCATGGCCATTGCATCCATCTGCTCGTTGTTTCAGTCCTACAGCACTGCCCTCACCCTCACTCAGCAGAACTGACAGGGAGGCAGGCAATAAAAACCAAAACTAAGTATGCACACACCCTGGAGAAGTTCCTGTACAATGGAAAAGAGGATTTACTCACTGGGTGGTTGCCTGCATGAGATTCCTGATACTCAGGAGCCTCCCTCTCTTGTGCTAAGCCCCAGCCAGCACTTTTAAGTTTACCTTGTGCAAGCAGATGAGCACTTGGGCCTTTCAAACTCGATGTGAAATGATTTTTGAACCCTGTATTTTCTTGAACTGAACAGAAGTCTGGTAAGTCTCCAGAATAAATTAAAATAATCCTGATCTGGCTGTAAACTTTCCTTATTTTCCAAGGCCTCCCATGAGCTTTGGAAAGCAGCAGTGTAACACAGTTCAGCCCAGTCTCTGCTCCCCTCCCTGCAACAGGGATGGAGAGCAGTGACAGCCTTCACTACAGCTTTACAAGGAATTAGAAAGAAAAAAGCCTCAGGACTGTTTTATGTTGAATTCTTTAGTTTTTCTTCATTTCCAAGCTCAGTTCTTTACGGATGGCACTGTGTTACTGTCAACATCAGAAAGCTCAGACCCTGTGAGAAACAAACCATTACACACAAGTGGGGACAGATGCTGTTTGAAACATGGGACAGAAACCTATCCCAGCTGTTCCAAGGAATCACATAAATGTGCTGTTGAAATCAGCAAAGAGCCAGTTGCCTTTATGAAAAACTAATTACACTGGATGCTCCCTCCCTTGTTGTCAATCAACAGGGTTGCTACAAATCAATTTTCAAAAGACCCTAACCCCAAGTATTTTTAATACCTTAAACCATGTAAATTTAAAGGAAAACATTTCCTAAAGTAACAAGTTTTATATGTATCAGGGCACATACCAGACAGCTTCACCTCCAGTTTTCTTATTTGTTCATTTCTTCTGAACAACTGGGATGAAAGATCCTCTCTGGAGCTGCTTCCATCAGAAGCCTTAGGAGAAAAGCAACACTCTGTAACTTACAAAATTTAGAAAAACCGATCCTGCCACACATTAAGTCTGGGATAATAACCACTCTCCTGCCCAGGAATAGCACTTGTTTTTCACATAAAGGGGAAAATTGTACTAGCACAGCAGAATGTGTAAAAAGTGCTGAAGGAGAGAACCAGCAAGGGCTTAGTAATGCCAGGCTGCCTGCTCCCCAGAGCACAAGGCTTGGGAAGGCGCTGGGGCTGGGAACTGTTGGTCCAAACTGTCACTCAGGAGGTGGGGGAATGGAATGACTGAGGGGGAGGAAATCAGGCTCTACGGCACAGGCACCAGGAAAGGTCAAAGTGAGAGCCGTGAAAACCAAAGTACTTAGAAAAGAAACAGAAATGCTTTTCAGGTGGGATAAGCTCGCTGAAGCCCTGATGCAGCAATCTGTCCATGCAAAATCTGCTGCATAACTGACTTATGAGTCCTCTGGTGGTTTTTGCTCCATAAAAATCAATAGCAAGAGCAGTTAAATGAATATTGATAAAACAACTAATTCTTGGAGGTTTTCTGAAAACCACTCAAGACTTCAGTCACTGCCATTATTTGTTTTCCATTCTCCAAACTTGCAAGATAGTAAACATTCTACATGAGAATTTCCTAGGTGCTAAAACAAACCCTCAGAAAAACACAAGACTAATATATTTCCACTATAAAATGTATTTAAACATTAGGAGCTCCAACTTCCTGCTTAACAGAACTGAAATTTCAGCTGAGCTTCAGAAAAAATTATTTAAAACTCAATTGTGTAAATAACTTCTTCACTCTGCAGACAGCAGACAGAGACTTGCTGCTGGCTCTGCAGTGGGTCCTGCTGGCTCCAGCAGTGGGGTGACACTGCCTTAATCCAGGCTTTCAAAAATGTGACAGCCAGCCATCCAGGGCAGAGGTGCCAGAGCATTCCAGGGTTTCATTTAACCCATTCGCTCCTGGAATTTTACCACTAGTTTAAACAACGTTTTATAATGAAAGAGACGAACTACAAGAGTTTTGAGTGCAACAACACTGCACAGAGATATACAGATATACAACGTCTCAGGTAGGAAGAATACCAGGTGAAAACTGGCCAGCATCTATCTGGCTTTTCTAATGACAGAGAAGCTGTGGCTGTCCCATCCCTGGATGTGTTCCAGGTGGGACAGGACTCGGAGCAACCTGGTCTAGTGGAAGGTGTCCCTGCCCATCGCAGGGCGTGGACAAGCTTTAAGGTCACCTCCAACCCAAACCATTCTAGTATTCTGTGCTTCAGTAATTGATTTTACTAACAGGTATCTTACATATAGCTACAGCTTTAGTAAATATTTTATGTCTATTTATCAATGTTTTGTATTGAAACAGCTTTGTAAGTCATGTTTACATGGGAATGGAAGCATCCTGCAACTACCATGTTTAACAAACGTTTTCTCTTCAATATTTAAGTTCACTCAAGCCAATGATACATTTAGGCATTAAGAGATACACTTACAAAGACACCACAGCACGTATTCAAATCACACACTACACTTAAAATGGTTGTCTGCAAAACCGTAATAAAAATGCTGTCAGAGAAATCAGATTTCAAAACAAGCTGTAACTCACAAAGTCGTCTCCGGAGTCTGCTCCCACAGACGTGATCGATTCCTTACTGACAGACCTGGGGATGCGGGCGGCTCCTCCGGGCCTGGGAGCAACCGCTGCCTCCTCTGCGATCTTCTTCTTCAATTTGGCAAACATTTTACTGCTCTACAGCCCTGAAATATCCAGGTCCTTTGGAAAGCCACGACCTCCAACGTTTAATACATTGACACTCTGTCTAAAGCTTCCAAATGCTGAGACTTAATTCTGAGCCTCATCCACTGGTTTACTGCATTTCTAGTGCCATTAAAGCCCTCAAGGCCTGGCAGTACCTGCAAATCAAACAGAAATGGGTTTCACACTAAAAAATCCCACCCGCACGAATCATTTAAAGGTAATATAAATCCTTTTAACATCGCATCTGTTACAACACGTTAAAAAATCGGGTCTCCG
>VWZT01001890.1:1269078-1306909 GCA_013397055.1 Pachycephala philippinensis | reverse complement strand
GTCCCGCACCTCCCCGGTCCCACCCCTCCCGCTCCTCCCTCAGCCCCGCTCCTCCGCCGGCCCCGCTCCTCCCTCCCGCTGTCCCGCCCCGGAGCGGACCAGGCGCCTCGGTACGAGCGTTGACCACAGTTTATTGACAGCACAGTCCGCCGGCGGGGCCGGGGCGGCGGCGGCCGGGACAGGGACAGCGAACGGCTCCGACACGGCACCACCGCCAACACCGGGCGGGAGCGGCCCCGGCGCGGCGGGGACAAAAGCGAACGGAAATCTGCTCCAAAGTCTCTGGAAAGGCGGCGACGAGCAGGACGCGGGGCTGGCGCTCGGTCTGCCGTGCCCGCCCGGGGCGGGTGTGTTCGCTCCGGCGGGGACGAACGGCAGGGCCCAGGTCCAGCGCGGCCTTTGCTTCTCCCCGCAGTGTCCGGCGGTAACACAAACACGCTTCTTCCCTCCCCGAACAACGGCAGAGTCGCTTCTGGCATCACACTGCTTTGGCGATTACAGATCCCTTGCAAAAAAGTCCATTTGCTCCAAAAAAAGTTTATTTATATATCTCTATATATTTTAAGGAAAATATCCGTTTTTACCAAAATACGATATACAGGCACACAGCTGTAAAATAACTTTAAACCAATTCACTATAAAATTACTTTTGGTAATAAATAATTTGATTCTCAGAGAGGCAAAACGCTCCCTGTACCTCTGCAGCTGGGCTGCCAGAGGCACGGTCCCTCTGCATTCCCAGAACGCTCCCAAACACTCCCACCTGCACTCCCCTCGTCCTTCTCGCTGGGCCTTGCCCAGGGCAGAAGCAACTTGTGCTTTTCAGCCTGCATGAGGCAGAATCCTGCTCCCAACAAACCGGTTCAATGGCAGAATGATAATAAACACGTGCCAAAAGCAATCTGTGAAGTCAAGGGGGCAGATCCTCCCAGTAGGATTTATTCTGGAAGGAGCAGCTGCTGGGATGGGGCTGGTGAGATCTGCTCAGCTCTGGGGCTCCTGCAGGCCAGAGAGCTGTGCTGGGGTCTGCTCCCAACGGGAATGAAACCTGGAACCAAACATCTATGCATGCATCTGGGCAGACTTCAGAGACAGTCCTTAACTCCAAAAAGATCCATCAGATTCAAAAATCCCGAACTAACTCTCCTCAGTCTTGGCATAGGAATGGTTTAGACGAGAAAACAAAAAGTGGCTGTCACTCCTAAATCTAAAGCAGTTACGTGTGTCCTCTGCTCTGTTAGTGGACACCTAGATCTTCAAAGCACCTGAATACATTTGGTCACAGAACTGTATTGCTCTAAAAGTCAGATGTTAAAATTGTAAGAGAGCCCCTTCGGGAGTGTATAATCTGCTCTGGAGAGCTTTGCCCTGGCCGCTGTGCCCAGTCTGACCTTACGAGGCGCACAGAGCAGTTTTCAGCTCTCTGTACTGGATTTTTTCCCTTGTTCGTACAACTGTTCCTGCCTGCAGAGCTCCCTCAGCCCCAGGAGCAGCCACAGCCACCACGGACCAGCCACCAACACCACCAGGACGGAGTGAGGCTCGGCCGCTGCTGCACCACCGAGCTGCACTCAGACACTTACTGAGGAATCAAACACAGGTAAAGCTTTCACAAAAGAAACCTCAAGACAAAACAGTTGTTCAGACAGATTCCAAGATTTTTAGCTTTCGGGAAGGAGCACACTTGCAGCACAGCATGGTTACAGGACATGGGAGGCGGTGAGGCAGGGGAGGTGCTTCCTAACTCATGCCAGGGATGGGCTATGGAACAGCACTTCCACCCCATCCTTAGGGGAGAAGCCTGACCAGAGCTACTCCAATTGTAGCTTTTGAAGATGATTAACTGAAGCCAAATTTCCTGTTGCCCCCATCTATTTCCTATGATCCTTTAAATACATCTCTGCACATCTCCCTGGGGAACAGTCTTGAGGGGTTTAGTCAGTCATGACTTGACAGACATTATTTTGATGAACTACTCAAAAAAACGTCCTGAAACTTCTCAAGGAAGCACTCCAGGGAGCAAGTCCTGTTTGCACAGCTCAGGGAAGTTAGTGCTCCATTTAGTTTGTGCACAAAGCAAAATGACACATCACATCCCAAGAGGAATTAAAAACCAGAGCATTAAAGACTCATAACCCTGCATTGCCCTATCACTGTTATTTTGAGAAGTCAAAGGGGGAAAAAAGGCAACAGCAGTAACTTTGGCAAGATGTTCCAAAGCTAGTTTGAGCAGGAGCACAAACCTACTGTGGGAGCAGGATTCATCTGAGCACACCACATGCAGGGAGTAGGGAGCCAGGCAGGAGCAGTCCTGTAAGGACACAGCTGGTCCAGTTCACCTTGTCCTCTCAATGTATTACATGCAGAATTTACCCCTTTAATTTGGCATTGCCTGGTGCTGGCAAGTCTTCTCCGCTAATATAAGCAATAAAGATACATGGAGAAAGGGAGAGCGAGACAAGAGGGAAGGCATCAGGCCTGAGAAGAAAAGGATTTGTTCTCTTCTCACTTAAAAATGGTTCAGTCTTTGCTTCGCTTCCACACTGAGGACTGCGAGATACAGAAACCAGATTTTCTTCAGTACACACAAGCATACACCGAGAGGTACCTACGACCATAGCACAGAGCACACAGTAGCACAAGTTTAGAATGACTTAGCTCAAACAAGACAAGCTTTTACTTGGAGGGGAAAACATCAACATTTTCATCTTGAATGCAGTTCTTTGGGTGGAAAGGGAGGGGCTGGCTCAAAATCCCAGACCAGACACTCATCCTAGCTACAGCTAGAGCAGACAGAGGGTTTGAGCCCTCTGCTTCCACAGTACAATTCCATACTCCTCCCAACACGAGTGAAATCTTTTATCTTTGAACGTCCCAGCCCTGGACCTTCTAACAAAGATCAGCAGGCAAGAGGAGAATTAGGAACCTCAAGAATTAATTTTTGACTTGGACAGTCATTGCTGCTAAGTTCAACTTCTGAACTAATTTTCAAGGCCTATATTCTCCTCCTACATTCCAGCTTCTTCAGGGCGTTTTGTATTTTAAAAAGTGCATTCTTCTCTGATGAGATCTACCTTGGCAAAAAGCAAACAGAACTTCCTCGAAGGGCTGCAAATGGTAGAAGCCTCTCAGGTCACAAACAAGGACTCCCCACTTCAGCCTGGCTAAACGAAGGAAAGGACCACCAAGGCTTTCCCAGTCAGTTCACAAGCAATGTCCCAGAGGTTCACCAGCCCACACGAGTGGAACCATCATCATCACTCCTATGCTTGGAAACAGCAATACTCTCTTCTTTTCCACAGAGACGGAACCAAAATGAGAGTAGCTTCATCAAAGCAAAAGCTAAAGCAAAGCAAAAGCATTTGGTTGGAAGGCAGTGAGCTGGGGAAAACTCAATTCCCTTTTTCCATGCAAGCTGAACACTGCTGGTAGAGGAACAACAGGCAGGGCAAAAGATAACCTGCCTCTCCCTTGCTGCTGCATTAAAAGCTTCCTGCATCTTTAGCCTCCACATACAATCCCACGTTTTAGCAACTGGGGACCTCCTACCAGGCAGAAAGGCAGGGATCAGCTTCACAGTAAATACATGGATCTTATCACTGTAATACATACAGGGGTACCCATTCCCCTGGCTAACTAAGGGCTCCTGTACCTGGAATCAGTTATGAATTACTTCAAGGCCCAAGGGTAAGCCCCTGGAAACAGCAAATTACAGTGGCAGAAGAGCCATAACCTTTACTACAACCACAATGATCTGCAGCACCTTGTGGAATCCACCCAACATGGCGTATGTGTGTATATATAAATTTTGTATATAGACATTGTAGTGGTTCATTCTTTTAATACATATACAAGTACCTATACATATATACATATTTACAATTTACACCAGCCAGTAGATGTATGTGTACTGTACATACACACACAAACGCCGAGCACACACATGCACACACACAAACACACACTCGTTAGAACAGACTCCACAGCCCGGGAAATGAAGTCCTGCCAGAGTCCAAAGAGCAGCACCAAGGGGGGGTCTCAATGTACCAGCTTCAGGACTGCTTAGGACAAACACGAGCATTCACAGGATTTTGTACACTTGGGAAATAAAGAATGGATGGTGCAAGCTTCAGCCCAGCTACAAAGAACCTTCATGCAAACTCCCCAGCTACACTGCAGCTGTTCCTGCTGTTCCACACTGTGCTCCCTCAGCAGAATGGATCCTCCAGGGCTGTTCTGGCTGACCAGATCACAACCCTGGGTGATGCTCTGCACCCAGGACTGCCAGGACACTACGGCAGTCACCAAGTTCTGCACTGTTTCCACCTAAGCACAGAGGCATGGCTGGGGTTCAACAAAAAGCACTGATCGGACTTGTCCTCTCACTTCTTTTCTACTAGTCCATGGAACAGTGACAACTGATTTTTTCATTTAATAGTTTAAAGTATCTCCATTCCCTCGTCCTTGCTCACGCTGCACCGCCAGGAGCTGCCAGAGCTCCTCTAGCTCTGCAGGGCAGGCAGTGCAGTCCCCAATGAGCCAGCCAGCACTCTTCCCAGCAGCCACAACAGCCTTCTCCAGCCAGCCCCTTCCCAAAGGCCACTGTCCTCCTGCAGACACCCACGCTGAGCTCATGGGCTGGGGAGCCGATGGTGCTGACACAGGTACAGCCCCTCGGAGCTCCTGGTTCCAGGGCAGGACTGAGCCACGGGGGGACATGCAAAACATCCAGGGGTTATGGCAGCTCCCACTTGGTTTCACCTGCAAGGGGAACATCAGCACCTCTCCCGGGGCACGGGGCTGTGGCACAGAGGCGTCAGACACACGAGTGACAGCAGGGGCTCGTACAGCACTGTACAGGACGTCCTCTCAGCTCCTGTCAGGGAGTGGTCATGCTGTGGGAGCCACACATTCCATCCACACACGGAAAGGAGGGCTAACACCTGCTGGAAATGCTGGGAGTTCTAAATAGTACCTCAAACTGAAGAGTGCCCCCTCCTCCTGTGGCAGCAGCACAAGTGGCAGGATGCCAGTGAGAGGCGGGGGCCAGCTTTCAGGGTTTGCAGTTTGTTCACCTATTGACCACCTGCCCAACCAGGTCCTTGGCCAGCAGCACACAGTTCATACAGAAAACTGCTGTGTCAAACTTAGAGGGAGCATTAAGTACTTTACAAATTCACTTCAAAGCACTGCTCCAAATGCAACTTAATTGTCCACAGTTTTGTCTCCTCACTTGCCTAAGACTGAAAAAATATATTTGTTATGAAGGAATCTGTGTTATTGCTATTGTTGGTTTGCACTGTGTGGTTCCATCTTTACCGTTTCAAATCCAAACTCTTTGGGGATAAAATATTGGTTTTTCTGTTGATTTTTTTCTTTCCAATTTCTTAAAATTGTATAAAAATAAAGGATTTCCACAAATGTGGGCTAA
This sequence comes from Pachycephala philippinensis, assembly GCA_013397055.1. NCBI lineage: Eukaryota > Metazoa > Chordata > Aves > Passeriformes > Pachycephala > Pachycephala philippinensis. The sequence continues at coordinate 1,301,478 of VWZT01001890.1, read as the reverse complement.
AGGTAACCAATAATACTTCTATGCTTAGGATCAGCCGTTGGAAATGTGGTTGACAGCCACAAGACCAGAAATAAACCTCTAGTGATTCTTTAGTTTAACATTTAAAAGACATGAAAACTTCTGCTTATAAAATTGACCCCATACAGAATGGAACAGCTCAACTAGCAGCTGTTTGTTATTACTTTTTAAAATAATGGTCCTAAATTTAAAAATAAAATCAAGTACTTCCTTTTATGATTTTCACATTATAAAACTGCACCATTCAAAATCTGTGGCCAGGGAATCCCCTTTGCAGTAAGACAGTTTCTTTTAATAGTCATCGAGTGTGTTTTCCAGGAAAACATTCCTAACATCCAGTATGGAAGCCAGCTCCAAAATGTGCTTTTGGAGGTGAGGGTTCTCCACCGTTTCATCTCTTGGCAGCTGAGGATAAGATTCGGGATAATTTCGAGTCTCCTGCTAGATGACAGTGAAAACAAAGAGAATCAGACACTCATTTCTTTCACACCCTCTAGGAAGAAGACTGCAAAAGGCCAATTTCACCCTAATCTGTTCAGTATGGCACAGAGAGAGAAAATATTCTAGAATTTTCAGTTTTCTCTTTCCATTGACTCAGAGACGGTCACAGTGGCAATACAAATGCCTGCTCATCTGAGATAGTTATTGGTGTGTTCACTGAGGCTTTGCAGAAAAAAAAAAAGGAAACCACTAAAAAAGACAAAAAAATATTCACCTGTACTTACCTACTAGGCTGGAGTTCATTTCTTGAAATTACACACATGTAAGCATCTCCAGTGGGAGATTCATCTCATCCTAAAACAAATATCTAAGACACTGGGGGCAAATGTCTCCCCACTAACACAGACCTACTTCTTTTCCCTGATATCAGAGCAGCCCAGGTAGCTGACTTAGGCTTGGGGAGCTGCTGGATGTCTGCAGTTCCACAACTGAATACTGCACCTTTCAGTGCTCCACTCCCATTTTTCCCTGCAGTGTTTAAAATGGAGCAGGCAGTTTATATGCCAACACTCACATAAAATGGTGTAGATCCAGAAGCAGACTTCTCTGGTGGCACAGCTTTAACCAACAGGGAGGCAAAATACCATCTTCCTATTCAGTGTATGATTTACACTTCAAAGACCTTTCAAAACCCATTCACATGAACACATTCCAGAAAAAATGACCCACTCCTCCCCACTTCCTCTTACATTCTTGTTCTATACCTTTTTGCTTGTGTAGAAATAATAATCTTAAGTTATTAAGAGGAGTTTTTCTAGCAGACAGGGCTGTCCAGAGTGACATAATTGAACTGGAGTGTGCCTGCTGCGTTATGTGCAGGACTGAGGCTCCTGCAAGTCAAAGGCTTCCTGCCTTTGGAGAGACACAAAGGCACAGCCTCAGTGCAAGCTGCAGGAACAGCATGTGAGCATCAGTCACCTTTCTGAGGTCACAGGGACCTGCTCAGCCCTTGGACCCTCCCACCTGAGCCAGGGCAGTTCTACAGGCCCTGGCCTGGAGCTCCCACAAAGGCACACACATCCCTGCATACCCGGAAGATTTTGTGCATCCTCATAGTAGCTGAACAGAAGATAAATCTTGTGAGAAGCAAGCGCAGAAATTCATCCCCAAAAAACTGAAGAAAGGACTGATCTGTGCAGAAGGCAAAGAAAGCTCAGTTTAGAAAGGCTCCAGACCCCCCGAGAGGCTCAGCTGTGCCTGGCCAGGCCGTACCTATGGATCGGGAGTGGGTCAGCAGCTGGGCAATGTCCCGGTTGATTTTTCTGAGGTAATCCTGACACTTCTCCCACAATCCTCGGCGCATGCTTGATAATCCAGAGACAAACAGGAATGCCATTAACGGATTGTTCAGAAAGAGTGTGAAGAGGCTACCCCGCTGAGACTGATCTAAAAGGAAAAATAAATCAATAGACAAAGGGATACATTTGGCACATGAAACAGAAACGCCGTCCCTGCCACGGAATGAAGTCACTCCCCTGCTAAATTCTGTCACAGAGGAGCTACTCCTGTGTGTTAGTTACACCTTGACTGGCAATAAAGGCATGCTGGAGATGTGCATTAACACCCAGACACCTTAAGTGACTCTGCTCCCCTTCTGGGAGCAGTAAAGCTGCCCAGAGTTGTAATAACCACCCTGACCCCACGCAGGGCTGGCCACTTCCTCAGTCTCCGTGTAGGAGAGCCTTTGCTCCTAGCACTTGTTGGAGCCATCTGTAGAAATATCATCAGTGTGGGAACAAATTATTTACCACATACAGTAACTAAACTTTATCATACTGCTTCGGGGACTGTTAACCTGATTTAGGGGTTACACAGCAGTGAAAAGCTGTCTTTTCCTGAGGAATCTAAGTTCTGTTGGGGATAGATACATGATGCTACTGCAGCTTGTTGGGAAATGCAATACTGCACATACCTTGTAATGCTTTTGGATATGCTGTTGGAGAAAGTAAGCACACCAATGGTTGTCCAAATAAGTTTGTGAAATTCTGTAACAGATAAGAATTTTGAAGTATTGATGGTCACTTTGCTTGCCTTGAATATTCAGCAAGACAAGGGTACAAATCATATTAATGACAGAAGACACTAACGCCCCTCACACAGCTCAGCATTGGCAATGAGCCTGACAAGTTCACTTACTCAGAGATCACAGCACAGAAGGAATACAGAAGAGAGAAGTTTTAAAGTAAGTTTTCTTTAAAGCAAGTATGTCACAACCTTAGCATTTGCTGTACTGAACCCTCATTTTACAACACTCATTTCATGCCCCTTTCACCAGCGCCTTAAATATTGCCTAAGTGTCCAACTGCACAAGAATTTCTCCAGAACCTGAAACACCACCATTGTCCAGTTTCATCAAAATTTACCTGTTAACAGTCCTACTGTGTATCTGTCTGGTGGTATACAATTATCACAAGGGGAAAAAAGCCAAAAATCATGCCCACAACCTCATTAGCTGTCACAAGAACAACTTTCTTAAAACTGAAGGCTTGCAAAGCTATAGAAAATGTAAGTGATTGTGTCTGCATCCTCTCAGAGCACAGACTCAAACCACACCTCCAGAGCACGAGTGCCACACACACAACTGCAGATTAGATTCTTAAAACTGCAGTTTACAAGTGTAACACATACAACACCAGAAGCATTTGCTTGTGTAGAATCCTCAAAAAGTTAATTTTTTAATTCCTTTTTGGCCTCTGCATAATTCAAATGAACTTTGCCTTCCAGGCAGTATATTTCAGTTATATTAGTTTTACAGAATTAATTTGATCTAAATCTGCTAAATACTAGAGACAGAAATCTAATCTAATCAAAATAAAACATTTCCCATCTCTGACAGAGTGCTGAGTAGTGCTAAAAACCCTTCTAGCTCATTAGGGGCCCAGGGAAGACTGATAATGCTGGATACTAAGGCTTGGTCTCTAAGGGAGAAACAAAGACAATTCCCTTGCAGACAGTAACTATAGGCCAGCCCAGGAACTGGTGAAAGAAACATTTCAAACTCCAGGAGTCACCCCAGACACTGCTGGTTTGAATTGTACACACACTGGCAAGGTTTTACCTTCCCCAGTAACTCGTATGCTCAGCACTACCAGCAGATTGACATGTTTAATTAATTCCATCCTGTGTCACTCAGTTACAGACCACAGCAGACACACCACCAGTGAGAACAACCCTGCAATCCAACAGCCAAGAGCACCCCTGGGTCACTTGCAGGTCTCAGGCACTGTCTGAGAGCACTCTGGACTCTGTCCCAGCAAAGGTTAAGCCAGGAAAACCTGCCCTGCAGTCCAGATGCTGACAGCAGGTCTGGATAAGGAATGCCCGCCTTACCCTTCAGTGCATGGACAACTCCAAAAAGGATAAACCCCATTTTGTTTCAAAATTGACTAGTTTTTTACTTGAGTGTTCAAGTTTTCCAACAGAAGTGTTTCTGATTTTTACAATGCATGTCATGTACATCTCTTTCCAAGAAAGAACCACCCATCACCTCCAAAAGAAATCACTTCACATTTAAGGTTTGCTAAGCTAAGTATTTATACCACATCACTGACAAAGGCCTTGCATTCTCACTGGCTGGAGGTTTTGGTTTGGTTTGGTTTTAAGACTTTGAATTTGACCATGATCCATGATCATAGACAACCACGGCTACAGGAAGATATTGATTTAAAAATATTATTTCATCCACATATGCAGTGGTAACCTTCAAGAACACACAGCCATCTATATTTAAATGGAAGTGTTAAAAAAAAATTCACGGCTTTCAGTAGATATGCTCGATTTGCAGTTATCTTCCACTTTCAGCTAAATATACAGGGGAGGAAGCTGTTCAAGTGCCGCTGATTTGACAAACTGGCAAGTCACTTCCTGGCAGGACTGACTTTCAGTCATCACCATTTAAGTCCTGCAGAGAGAGGGAGAGGACGGGGATGCGTGCAGGAGAGCAGGAACGGGCTGCAGAAAAAGATGTGTGAGCAGTTGCTGTTCCTGCCGGTACTGCTGGCAGTGACATTTAAATGTCAGGATAGCTCCTGTCCTATCAGCAAGGATCAGAGCAGCCATGTGGAAAAAAAGTCAGTATTGACTTCAGTTCCTCACACGGTCGCACAGAACCTCTTTGTTTGTGCCAGCACTTGAGCCTCCAGACGCCTCCCAGCCCACCTGGGACAGCCACAGGACAGCTCCCTCAGGGCACTCTGGGGACAGGGACCCCAGCACAGCAACAGGCAGGAGTGTACAGGGCTGGAAAACACTGACCTTGAGAGCTCTGCCACGGACCTTCAGTGGAAAACAAAACAAGACTCCTAAACCAGTCCCCTCACACGTCTGCCTATGTGCAGTGGCAAGAGATGGGGAAGGTGAATGTCACTTCTGAAATGCTGGACATATTTCTTTTTAGGTTCCTTGTAATTGTGCCCACACTGTTGTGATCTGGGTCAGTGCTCCTAGCAGCCACTTCTATAATCCTGTCCTGAAATACTTCCAAAGCTCACATTTCTGTGCTCCTTCCACACAGGCAGAGCTGGATGCCCTCCACCAGCTGTCCTGAACAGACTGGTGGGTTTTACACCCCTGTCAGCTCACTGCAGAACAAGGCAAAGAAACTCAACGCAGGTTACAGAGTTGCTTACTGTCAAAAAATCTAAAGAAAGTTTAATGCTCAAATTTAAATGTAATACAAAAAGCAAATTCTACTGTAAACAGTTGACATTATTCTCACAAGACCTACAAATCTATATGTGGAAATCCATTGCCCCGAACAGGTCCTTTGCTGTAAGCTTTCCACAGAACCCCATCTGTCCAGAGCTGCAATCCTTTGCTCTCTTACAGAGCTGATCCACTTGACATCTTTTAACAATTCTATTAGAGAGGAAGAGGGTAAGAGAACCAAAACCAAACCAAAAACCAAACACAAGCCATACTTTTTCCCCTGAAACAAAACCAATCCCCCTGGTGTTATACTGGAATGCATGTCAGGAAAGAGCAGAGGGAAACAAATCCCTTCCAAATGCTCACTTTCTCAGAAAAACAAGTAAATCATTCCAATTGTGTTTCCTTCCATTTAAATGGGGAATTCGAGAAAAAAAAAGATTTGCTCTGAAACCCAGTGTGGTTAATTTAAATAAAGTGATGTTTAAAAAGCCCTCTGAGATACATTACACTACAGCAAACCAAAGACCCAACAGAGAGGCCAGATCATTATCTGGCTGTCAGGCAGAAGTTCCCTGGCTCAATACAGAACTATCCTGAATCACACTGACCACTGATTTAGTACCTCTCCTTGGCCAACACATGCCTTCAAAACAAACAGCACAGCCTGTGGACACTGAACAAGGCACAAGTTCCTCTGGCCACTAGACGTCCCTGTTCCTCCTCCAAAACACAGCTGTGGATGTTCCCTTCCCTCACTGCACATAATGGAGCTATAAAAAGGAACACAGAAGAAGTGGCACTTTCCCCAGATATAGCACATTCTTATCATCCCATCATGAATGAAATAAATGTGTAATGCTCTCCAGATTCAACTGGCCACCACGAGTGCAATGCCTGCTTCTGTATTACCCGAACTGCAGATTCCCAGAGGTGATTTGGCATGGAGCAATTCTACTGTAAGTCCAGAGCACCCTAGGAAGGAGGCTCAGTGTCCAACAAACACCACTACAGTAACACTGGATGCTAATTTGAGGCTTGTTACTTCCTTGGGTCAGACATTTTTCAGACACAGACACCCCGTGTTTTTTAAGATCAGGCTCAATGCTTTGACTCCTTTCTGTTGCTTAAAAGCAACTGAATGTTGGATGACTGGAAAAAAGAAAAGCACATTAGTTATCTCCCTCCCCCACGCACACACACCGAGATTTGTCTTTGGTATAAAACAAAAATAAACCTCCCACCAGAGACCTTGGAAATCTTGAACCTTTTTTTTCCTCCAGGAGGATTTATTATTTTCCAATGAGCGGCTGTTCATGTGCTTCTCCTTCTTGTTCCTATTCATAGGGTCAGATCCTGACTAGCATGCACAACCTCAAAAGAAAAGAAAGACTGAATACAAACTGTTTAAAAAAATAGCCCGTTAAAAGTGTAAGCTAACTAGGGGTTGGCACTGTATCCTACCACACGAGGAGCTGCCTCCAGGGGCCTTACCTTGTAGGCGACGCTGTTGGAAGAGTCCACGATGATGAACAGGGGCTTTCTGGTGAAAGGGTAGAGATCTCCAGGGTGAAGGCTGCAAAGAGAAAGGGACAGCTCAGAGCACCCAACTGCTGCACAGCTCTGACACTGCAAGTGTCTCAGACACACAGCTGCCCACAGCCAGATAAAAAGCAGACAGGTTCCCCATGCCCCAGTCCCCAGATTCATCCTCAGAGAGCAACAGCACAACTATTGTCTATATTTGTCTATAATATGGGCTGTGGGACTTCTCATTAGTTCAGGAGATGTTTAACTTGTTGAGAAGTCATCCATCACTGATCTGAAGTTTGCCAGTAATTAAGAACTTACGTCACACAAGTAAAGTTGAAGTGTTTAAACAATCATTTAAAGTTGCATGAGTTGCACATTCATTTCTAAGTGTTCGAGTCAATCTCCATAATGATGTCCTGCACTGAGGAGTTTGAACTCCAGAGGTGTTGATGCATTTTCCTCTATTAAAGACAAATTCCTGTGAATTTGCAGGTGTGTACCACGACACTCACCAGTGCATCTCCTTGTAGGACTGGTTGCGCTTGTGGATGGCGTCCCCATTGATAATGTCCCGGTTACTGTTGGTCAGCACACCCCCAAAATCATAGGGACCTTCACGTGGAAAAAGGAAGCTAGAATCAGCAGGGGCAACTCACCTCTGCAAGACATCAAATGATTACATGGAAGGGAGGAAGCAACAACAAATCCCAGAGAACTAAGGGAATCTGAACTACTGCAGTTGTAAGGAGGGGAGAGAGGAACGTGAAGACCTCACTAACTATTTATTCCTTTTTATGCTTTTTTAGCAATTTCAGCATCTATCAAATAGAAGCAAGGAATGCAATTTCATAACTTTTAGTTTAATTATTCATTATTTACCCACAAACATAATGCAAAAGATCCAAATACTGGCTCTTGTTACACTATAGAGAAAAAAGATTAAAGCCCATTACACACCTGATACAGGAAAATCAAAACCTTTGTAAAATTACTGTATGAGTTTGCATATTCCAGATTCAGAATTTGGTAAAAAAATAAGGCTAAATGAATCAAAAAGACTAGAAATACTACTGTCATTTGCAGTTCTAACACTGCAAAGGGGAGAAGAGAGAACCCAGAGAATGATAAAAGGACAAAACAGCTTTAACCAGATTTAAAATCTGTAGCAAAGGTTTGTACTTCAAGATTTTAAAGTCAGAATTCACAATTTTCACATGCATACACCCTGAACATGTGTTCCCACATGTAAGCTGAATATTCTGCTAAATTTACAAAACTGAGCTACCCCCTGAATGTCTGATGGAGAGCAAAGATGAAAGCAATGGCTATAAAAATATCAAATCCTACAAGATACCAAGAAACATTTCTGCCATTGGTATGGGTGTGAAATGTCACTAACATTAGTAAGATAAAGTATTAGGGTTTCCTCATTCTGTCATACATTTGCAGACTTGGCTGACCCATATTTGGCCACCAAATGCAATTTTTTCAGGTTTGGATACAAGACGCCTTTCCATTTAAGGGAAGCTTTGGGGATACAAAATCAGGAACAGAACAAACATTAATTCAGCACTGTTACAAACACCTCACGTGGTCTGCCAAACACACGGCTTGCAGGCGATGCACAGTGCAACTTGCAGCTGCTCTCCCTTTTAATAAGGCAGAACTGTGTGCAGACCACACCACCTTATTAAAAGAATGCAGTTGTGATGGATTCAGTGAGTGAAAGCTGCACTCTGGCTGTGCAGCTCTTCAGGTGACCCAGCCTGGATGCCTCTGCCACAAGGCCTTAAGCTGAAACAACACATGCAGAGAGGGGGACATACCACAGGCTTTAGAGAACACACTTCAGTTAGGACCTATCACCAAGCTGCAGCAAGAAGTAAAATGTTAAAAGCATTTAAAAAAATCACTGCCACCATCCAAAGCTGACAGGGATTTTTTTTTCTTTTAACATTTTGAGAGCTCTATAAATCATGCACTGGGGGGGACAAAGCATGCATCTTATAAAGGAATGCAAGTCTCAAACAGATGAGTTTTTTTACAATATTTAGGATGTTAAAAAGTTATTTTGATTTTTTTCTTGAATTATATAAACAGATCTTTGGACTGTGTTTACTTCAGCCAACTAGTTTTCAGCTTTTACATTGCAGCTGCATCCAAATATTCTGCTAGATTGCAAAGAACAGGAGGGTGAGGTGAGGGGAATTGTCAAAAATCATGAGAAGGGCTTGAATTGTCAGGTTAATGAGCGTGCAAATAGACCAGTCCCTGCAGCTGCTCGAGTCCTTTCACCACCCATCTCCTGGCCACACGTTCTCCTGGTGCCGGGGATTGGAAAGAATCACAGAGTGCCACTGAGCCATTTTATGAACTTTGTGCTGATGCATCAACTGAGCCACGTGGTCTTCAAAATTGGGAGGCTTTTAATACTTCAGATGCATCAAAAACTGGATGTGTCCTTAGAAAAGTTCTCAGGTTAACGCACACTAATTAAAACACAAAGATTTAATTATTGTTTGTGGAAAACAAAGGCTATCTTACTAAGTAGACAGGAGAATCGAATTGACTTGTCTTTTAAAAGGAGCTTTGTGACATCTTTCTTGGTCACTTGTCCTGGAACATGAAGAGAATTCAAGCCCTGTTCATGACAGGGAGCATTCCTTTATTGTACCTTCACTATCCGAACGACCTGATGGGAACACGCCCGTGGCAGACAGGTAAATCAGCAGCACACTGTTTGCAGGCAGCTCCTGGAATGCAAACATGGGCACCAGTGGCAAGGGAAGAAAGGTACAAGTTTATTTTAATATTGAATCATCACCTTCACAAATACGTTGTCATTATAACTGTGCTACTCCTGCTTCTGGCTCCCCTCTGCTCTGCTCCTGGTACATGGATCTGCCCTGCCCCACCACACACACCCCTTCCAACAGACCAAAAGTGTCACCTGATAAATGTCTGCAACTTTTCTCCACACAAACCTCTAGGCTGATATCAGAGCTCCAAGCAGCACTGAGAAAGCATCTGCTTCCACACAGACTCTTTTACTATCTATCCAAATCTGAGGCTTTCCAAGATATGGAACCCAAAAGCTGCCAAGATCCACGCAGACCCCAACTCCCAAACAATTCAAAAAGGAAGCTTTGTTTACAGTTCCAATGGGATAGAGAACTGGAGATTCAGCAGCTATACAGTGCTCGAGAGCAACAATTTCCTGATGTACTTCCCCGATTTTGGACTGTGCTTGGCACGATATAAAATGATAGAATACTCTTAAGATTCTTCTATTCTCCAGATAAGTGGAGATCCACATTTCATTCAGTCTCACATAAAACATTGGATATTTTTTTATTACAAATAAATTCACCAATTTCACAAACCTTAAATGATGCTGCTAAAAATGTATATAGCTGGCTAAAAGTTGGTTTATAAAGTAGGTATTTATGGGGGTTTTCCCGCCTGGCTGGTTTCTCTGTTGACTCCTGTTAAAAGAAAGAAACAAAATACTACTCAAAAAACCCCAACAACCAAATATTATCAAAGCAGTTTCATAACCCTCTAAATTTCTGTTTATTAGAACGTTCATCTCCAACACACTTCCCACACAAATGTGCCCATTCTGCATTTTCTACTATACAGTAAAGCAAGATGCACAGTATTCAAACCAGAACTTTATATTATCCCTCACTGAAACTTGTTAACTAAATCTTCCTTACTCTCTAAAGTATCACCCAAGAACTGAGTGACAAAATTCACACTTCATCTCAATCAAATACATTTTAAATCTTCGTATTTTCTTTTGGCCCCAGATAAAACACTTTATGCTTTCTGTTTCATAACATTAACTTTCAGATGACTTAGTCATCTGATGAGTCCATGGGTTTGAGCTACTCTTCACTAATTTCTAGTAAAAGTTACACCACCTTTACTAACCTGCTCTGCACAGTGACAATACTGATGGAGTACACTACTTAAAACCAATCAATCAAACAAAAAACCCAGTTAAGATGTGTTGCCAGGTTTGTTACTGCAGTGGAACTCACCTGCATTCCAGGTTTGTTCATTTGTGATGCCAAGTTCATTGGTTCCCTCTCCAGGGCTTGCAGCATTCGGAACATGTCAATTGTTAATTCACTGAACTTGACCTGCAAGAGAGTCAAACAGTTTATTCTGCCAGATACACATTAAACAGAATTTCTCTGGAATTACCCAGCTAAGAGACTCCACTGCACAGCAGAGAGACCATTCTCTCTCAGGGTCTGTCAGTGTCATCTTTGAATCTCTAAAAGCTGTGAATGACTTCTAGAAGAGCTCACAGAGGACAAAGTCTATTTGTTACTGATCTACCACACTAAGCCACTGCACTGCAGACCCCTGTTTCCAAATTACAGGCTCCTCTGGCACGTGTACAAATCAGGTGCTGAAAGGGCCATGTACTATGAATTCAGACAAAATCTGACAAAGACAGACGAAGTGTAGTTTAAATACAACTCCCTTGCTTACCTGAAAAGAGCTCAGAGAGAAGTAATGAAATTTGTACAACTTCACTATCACTATCATCTAAGAAACAGGAACTAGAATGTCTTTCAAAAACCTCTTCCTGTTGCCACCGAAGTTGCAACAAGCTGGAGTGAGTCATATGAAAGCTTAAGTCAAGGTTTTTCTAGATATATCTTAGAGGCCTCCCATGCTTGAATATTGTTACAAACAACCCAGTATATGAAAATCAATTTTATCTGCTTAATTGACGTGTTGAATATAAGCAATAAGAGGTCAGTACCATGGGTCTAATATCTAACATTTTTCATTTTTAGCTCTTATTTCTGAGAACCCTCTTCCTCTTGCTGCCACTGCAACCATCACAATAAAAATACTTCAATGTTCTCCTTTGTTGGAATCTCCCTTCTCCCTCTGAAGGGATGCTATGGGGGGGACTCCAAAGATGCAAACCCGGGTGCCCAGAATTTCCTTTACCTGGTTGTTGCAGTTCCCAATAATGAGCGCATCTGCAAGAGCAAGCTGTCCCACTATCATCCCCTGCTCCAGCAACGGAGCTCCCGTCTCAGAAAGCCTGTTAGAGGTGATTACAATGGTGTTGTCATCATTTAAAACCATGACAGGGTCTGCCTAAAAAAAGCAACCAGAATAAATCAAGAATTCAGGAAAGCATACAGATTTGCAGTCAGAGAGAAGTCCACAGGTCTTGGCACTTACAATAAACATTTCAGAACTGAGGCAGATTTTTTAAATTACTTTGCCATACATGTATTAATATATTTGTATGCAGCCTTCCCACCTGGAAAAGCAAAGTACTTAGGGACTGCAAGAAATGCACGGTACAAGCACATGAAGGTACAGCAAAGAGAAAAGAATACTGCCTCCAATGACATGGACTCTGCTTCAGCTTCTCTATACCTGAGGAGTCAAATGTCATCAACAACCTTACAGATTCATGCAGAATAAACTAAATATTCCTACTTTCATAATAATTTTAGTTTGCCTATTTTAGCTTGCCTTCTCTTTGTAGAAATGAATAGCAAAGGAGGTGAGTGAGTGATAATGCTGCCTCCCATTCTGGCAACATTTAAATACTCCTGTGAACACGAGTCAGTGATAAATGGGACAGGAACACTGTCCCTGCACTGGCACACCTGCTTCCCTCACAGACATGGTGATGCAGGAACACTTCCATCAACAAGACAGCAAACCCTGAGACAACTACAGGGAATGGTATTCTCACCTCAATAAATGCTGCCACTTCCTGGAGAACCAGGTTCCACTCCACCTGATCTTCAGTATTGAAACGATGAGTGTAGTCTTCAATTTCATCTGACAGCTCCTGATGTAAACAGTTCAGAGACAGACACAGTCACTCCTAAAACCAGACTTTAACAGGCAGTCAGTAACCTTACATTTGGTTAGCTGTGCTGGCCTTTAAGAATAATAAATAAATAAATAAATTCCTTGAGAACATATGCAGCACACTCCTGACTAACATGCCAGCCAAAACGCGCTTTTTCAGCAGACAGAATGCCAATGCTACACCGAGTTCTGGCAATGCAAATTGTCTTTTACGTAGGTCCAAATGCAAAGAATATCTGGAGTTAAGTATAATTATCCCACTCACAGCTATGTCACCGGTTATTACCATAAGCTATGGATACCAGGGACTCAAATTTCAGCTTGCAAGTAACTTTAAATACATTGAGAAAGGGGATGGTGTGGCTGGTTTAGCTGTGCTAAGCTAAGCCTGCAGTTCAAGGGAGCTGTGACACAGACAGCAATGCAACCTACACAAAGCTGTCGAGCCCAGGAGCTGCCTGAAGCGAGGTTGTCAGAGGGGCTGGGAAGCATATGCTGTGGGGAGCAGCTTGCTGTTCCTTTGCTGCACTTCCAGGGCACCTCCCTGTCTGGGCTGCAGCTATCAGAATATTTTTACTTGCTGTTCAAACAATACTACCAAATCATCTGATCTTAAAGTGTCATTAATTGTCTGAATCACAGAAGGTATTCTCTGTGTTGGATGTCAGACTAGAAAAGCAAGGATCAGCAACCTCCCACCCCTCAGCACCTTTATTCTCATTTTAACATACCTTTACAAGGTCCTTCACAACATCCATTTTGTTGAGCAGGAGACAAACCACGATAAACCTTGCATAGTAACGCAGCTTCTTAACCACTAATTCGGGCCTAGACACAACAACAAAAACACCACAGCCAAATCTGAGATTAGAACAGAACAGCAGTAGGTAGCAGGGGTAAGGGAGAGGAGGAGTTTAAGACCAGAGCAGGGCTGAACACTTGCAGATTAAGAGTTCTGACTGAACTCATGTGGTGATGAATAGCTACCTGGCCGCTTGGAGGTTTAGTTAAAATTAAGTACAGGGACATAAAAAAAAATTTAAGAAAGCCACAGCCTCCTTACGTGTCAGGGGCATGGGAGTCAGATATCATGGCTGGCTCTTCAAACCTTGTTGTACTGCTGCACGAGCTGATGTTCCCCTGAACGGCCTGATCAGAATCAAATAGATTCCTCTGCTTCAGCCCAACTGACCCATCTTCCACCCACAGCATTCTGGGTCCCTGCACTGATACTGCTCAGGATTCAAAATGACAAAACTTTGGGGCTAATGGCTTTCTATCCAGGACCAGGTAACAGAATATTCTTCCAGTCATCCAGCAAAGCTCTTATTTATCCTGAATTTTTCAATTGTAGCAGAAGGATGAAAAGAAACTTCCATCAACAAGACAGATTTTATCCCAGTTATGCTCCTACAGTTTATAGCTCTTTGCTGCCTCCATACACCTCCCTAGCCTTGAAAAACCAAGGGCCTCCATTCAGACATACCTGTCTTCTTTGTTGACTTGGGAGTAGTACGACCTCTGCCTAATTGCTGAGTAGAAGGAGAAAGCCTCATTGAGATAGCTGGTTTCGGAGGTGCGCAAGCTGCAGGGGAACAAGGGGATCAGCTCACTGCCCCAGAGGGAAAGCCGTGCCAAACCCTCCCTTCCTGCCCCCTCAGCCATCCTGGGCATCCATGGCAGAACTGCCTCCTCAAGTACCATCGTATGAAAGCCAGGCTCTCGTTCTGGGAGAGCAGATGTCAGAGCTTGGATCCCATCTCAGGTACCAATCAAAGCTGCCCATCGTGCACCCACACATACAGGTGATGGGTTCACTGAACAGTTTAAAGGGACATTAAGCTCCCAAACTTGCAAATCACACTTTTGCACAGCATTCCAATGCAGCACGCATGGAAGACACTTTGGAGGCAGGAGTGACGTCCTTGGGCAGTACCAGTGTGACCAGCAATGTGGCACCAGGCTCACAGGGGCCTTTCCCTGCAGCACCCCATGCAGTCCCCAGGGCCCTCATTCAGAAACAGGCATCGTGACTCAGCCCAGTCACTGATTCCTCCTGACTGAGCATCCACGCATTTGGCATGCAGCTGCCACTAAGCCTGCACTGCCCACTGAATCCTCTTCTGTGCTTACTTACTAATAATGGTAATAGAGCTGCCCAATCTTGGAAGCAATTTCCCCAATTTGCCACCTCTTCAACCCATACCGATTGTCCAACACTTGTCTATGTCGCAAGAGAGAAAAGAAAGATTAAAAGGATTCCCAAATTTCCCAGAACATCCCACCAGACAAGACAAAGAGCCACTGCAGGGCCAAATTCAGCTTTCATTACTGGTGCAGCATTGCCAGCAGCAGCCCCTCACAGAGCCAACCGCACACACCCCACAACAAGGACCATTTATCTTGCATAAACTTGCAAGAACCAGACATAAGCGTGTTGCACAAAATACACACAACAAAAGGTCACAACTTCCCAGGAGAACACTCAGACTATGCAGCCAGAGAAAGGTGTGAAGGATCAGAGCCCACGCAGCAGCAAGAGATTTCACACCATTCCAGATTCTGCTCTGCAGAATCCATCACCTCCTCGGTAAGAAATTAAAGCACCACACACTCAGGTAGAGCAAAAGGGTTTGTTAAAAAAGTCACACTGAAAACTCTGCAACATTTTAATTCAATAGACTGTGAGCACTGCAGGAAGCTGCTGTTCCCTCCCTTCATGCTTGAACAACACAGTGAAATCTCAATCTTAGCTGGGGCCCTGGGCATACCAGAGATTAAAGCTGCACTTAAACCCACACAATGCATCTGCCTACAACATTCCCTTACCGGTGCTGCTGTTGGAACTTCCAGAGCTTGGTGTAAACATCAAATGTTCGCCCAAAATAGGATTGCCACTGCTTCTGCCCATACTGAGGTAAATCCCTGCAAGAGACAGTGACAAAAGCAGAATGAGGAAGCAGAACCCAGTCAGCCCAACATGACAGAAGCATGTCCGTGTCAAAGTCAGAACAGCTTTGTTCAGGATTCACTTGGCATACTTTAGAATTCTGCCTGCACCCAGAACTACAAGAACCATGATTCCCAGAGTTTCTCAAAGCCTGTTGTTATTGGATCTCTCCAAATAGGAAATTACCACATTTGTACATGCAACAGGTGTTTGAAAACATCTTACAATCTTGCTAAAAGAGAAGTAATTTTATGGTTATATGCATAGAAAGAAAAACTGGACTCTTGAAATATCATAAAGAAAAACACTACCCGAGAGCAAGCAGAAAAATCCAATGGAAATCAGTTAATTTGGACTGATAATATTTATTGTTACTCATTAAGGAAATAATCTTTTTCAAACAGATAAGGCTGTTCCAGAAACAGAGCCTATGACATCACCAACAAAACTGCTGCCCCAATATCACCAGGTCAGGCCAGCATATGGATGCTCACAGTTAACATTCACTGGGTTCTGTTACACCATCACCACATTTTCACCCTCTAACTCACAGTCAGTGACGTGACACAACCTGAGAACTTCTGGTTTTTTTCCTGTCAGTCTCCAGGGCCACAAGGTGAGTCAGTCAACCCAGTTCAGTTCTGCTCTCCTATCTCCCCTCCATTTCCATGCTGTGGTATATTTTCATCCCACAACTATGATGTAATCCTGAAGATTCTGGCTTTAAAGGTTTGTGCCCTCAACGCTCACTCCTCCCATCTCCAGGGAGTGACCTGAATCTTGAAACAAATGCAACAGAGGAGACCAAACCCCTGAGTCCCACTGAACACGTTCCCTACACATCTACACCAAGGCTCATTCAAAGAAGGTACACAATTCTACAAGTGGAAGTAGAACAGCTTTTCCAAGCCAGCATCCTCTTTCATTTGATTCAAGATTGATTTCCACAGGGAATGCTCTCTCAAATCACTGAGCTGGTTCATGTACCACCCTCAGCAGACAGAAGAACAGCACATTCCACTTCCAAGCCTGGAGGGTAGAGACCAAGGGAAGCACCCCCTTTAGGAAACCTTGCCATGTCCTCTGAAACAGTAAGAGAAGCAGAGCAGTACACAGCATTTCAGAGCAGCATTCTGGCCTGTTTCTGCTCACTGTAATTGCTTTAACAGCACCCGAGGTAGGAAAGGAAATTAATATTCCTCTGCTCGTCAGCCAACTGTACTTCCCACACAGCTTGAAGGGACCTAGCTCAGCTACTACAAGTAAAATGAATCCCTTACCAGCTACAGCTCTTACCAGCCTGGAAAAGCATTCCAGTACTTGATGCTGATATTCCATGAAGATGCCAAGGAATCTGGGCAGGATTTTACCAAATTAAAAATAAAAAAAACCCCTTCAAACTTGCAACTGGCTGCTCAAAATCTTGCAACATATGTTGGTGTAGCAAGGGGTAAACAGGAATATAAATATGTGCTTCAGGGTACCAACATCTTCATTCAAATACAGCTTGATACAAACATATGCAAATCTAAAGCATTTTCTGCAAGGAACAATTCACCACCTTCTCTTGTTGTAATAGATGTAAACATTTTAGCTAAACAAAAGAAGCTAAGGCACTGTCCAAACACACACCCAAGATACAGTACAGACTTCGATATAGCAAGAGGTAGCTTTAATTTAATTAGCACATCCACAAGATTCAACGTTTAATTATTAAAAAACAAAAAGTGGATACAAATACAAAACAACACTAAAACAGATAACTTAAAAAAAATGATACAAATCAAAGTTCCCTGGCACTAACTCATAGAATGACTGAATTAACACGTTGACTTGAAGAACCCTACCCCTAGTAAAATGGCTTTCTAGGCCAAGTTGCTCAGGACATTTGAGCAAAGGCCTAACATATGGGAAAAAGAAAACACCCTTCTCTCAAACACCAAGAGGCAAGTTTGTGCACAAACTAAGAAATAGGCAGGTAACTACAGACTGATCATGCTCATGCATCTATCCCTCATCAGTGAGCTAATTAATACGCTCACCTGTCACCTCCATGTTCCACACCTTCCTCGGCACAAGCCTAAACATTCTAACATAACCTAAACATAAAGCCCAGCTCACCTCACTGCACTGCATTAGATTGAGTATCTGAAATCAGTGGCGTTTTCAGAGCCTCTGTTGGTACAGTGTCCATGTGTCTGGCCACTGCTGGCCGCAGCCGCTGCTGGGTGTCCACACGGATATTCCTCAAGCAGCGTGCTCGCCTAATTGCAGCTGGCATAGCTGCACAATACCATGGATTCCTCAGCTCCCCGGGGAACGGGAAAGATCTCCATGGAAACAGACAGTAGCACTTGTTCTTTTGATAGTATTCTGACATGGCTGTAATAAAACTTCATTTATGACAATACATTACTGTGGTTTCACTACAGCTTTTCGCAGACAAGAGCTGCCCTTGCTGCCATCCCTTTACTGCTCTGTGCTGAACATCACGCATGTTGCTCCCATGTACCAAGAAATTTTGCCATGAGAAAAAGAACGCACAAGCAAAAGAGGACATTCAGTGCATTAGTTTTTTTTAATAGGACATGGGGAGGTGCATTATTTGGTGAGAAATAGCCCAAAAGAATTCCAAAGCCTCAGCTGATTGCAGAGTGGGCTTTTAACAGAGCTCCTCCGACCAAAGGAGACAGGGAATACGTGATCCAGAGGCAATTACACACCCAACTCGAGAACTAAAGACCTATATTATAGCAAGACATTTTGCTACTTCCAGATCTACAGAAGGACAGCAGAGCAGTGAGGAGAGACAAAGGCAGCAGGTTTTCCTGTGGGGAGTGCCCAGCCCAGGCTGCTGGCTCAGAACTAGCAGCAGGGGGGTTCTCTGACTGGACACCACTACAGGATGGATAAAGGGGCAACCAAATGAATCCAAATGCAGAGGAGGAACTGGAGATTTGATTTAGGACAGTACAATAGCCTGCAACAACAAGTGGAAACCATTCCCAATTTCTTGGCTTTTAAAACATTCCAAACAGGACGTGAAGACACAAACTCCAATGTTCTAGAATGATGAGTTTCTCACACTGGGTGCAGAAGATGGTTCTCTTGCTGCACTAGAGTGGCTGGTGGATAAATTTCACAGACAGTCCAGAATTTTATCCAATTCTTGCTGTACTCTTTGTCGCCACAAAGACTAGCACTACTTATGTGCTCATAATTAATTCTGTCAGGAGTTAATTTCTGCCATGCTGCCAGATAATACTGGCTGAAACCCAGTTAAAGGTGCTGAGGTGTGCTCAGCCAGTGCCACATGGAAATTGTCACACAGGGACATTAAAGATGTTGAGAGATTCCTAGAGACTCAGCAGCGCACTTCAAAGAGGAAGGCTACAATAACTGTAAGTTTAATATTCAAAGCCTTAAACACATTCACAGTTTTGACAGGTGATAAAAAGAGACAATTTCCTTTTATGTTCATGGGCTTGTAGTAGCTACAGGCTCCCGTTCCCACAACCTGAGCAGCAGTGGGATAACAGTGCTGTGGTGCAGAGCCAAAAGGTCCCCCCTGAGCCTCCTCTTGTCCAGGCTGAGCCCCCCCAGCTCCCTCTGCTGCTCCTGGTGTTGCAGACCTTTCCCCAGCCTTGTTCCCATCTCTGGACACGCTCCAGCCCCTCACTGTCTCTCCTGCCATGAGGGGCCCAGAACAGGACGAGGAGCCTCACCAGTGCCCAGTACAAAGGGACAATCACTTCCCTAAAATATAGTTACAGAAAGTCTTAATTCCTTGAAGTTTCAGGCTTCTTTGTGATACTGAACACATTTAAGCACTTTTTAACATTTAAAATAAAATAATACCAGTGACAGTACACCATGACAAACTGCTTCCTTACACCCTCCCTCTTTCCAGCCTTTTTCAAGAAGAAAGCAAGTGGGAGTGGGGAAAGGGGAGAAGAGAGCCACTGGAACATACTTCATTAACAGTTTAGTCTAACTTATGGCCCAGGGCACAGACATAGAAAGACAACCCCGCTGTGTTATCCTAGCAGGCATGGCCACAGGAGATGCTATCACTGGGAGCATGAGCACAAAGTACACTTTCGAGCAGCAACCTTGGCAGACCATCATATGTTTTCCTCAAATGCTGTATTTGGCATCTGTATTGGGAAGAGAGGAAGGAAATGCTACTGAAACAAAGACGTGGCAGGCTGAGCCCTTGCAATTTTTGGCAGCAGCAACAGCTAAGCAGCTGCCAACACAGCTATAGGCTCAGCTCCCTGTAGCTGAAGTGCCCAGAGGAGGTTTTGGGAAGGAAATCATTGCTCTCCTCTCCCTCCCCCATCACTTCTTTTCCATGAGACATGGTAGGGGCAAGAGAATGGCATAAAACACAGCAGTGAAGGCTGTCATCATCTTCAAAACAGAAGGTGTCAGGCATGCATCAAATGCATTTATTATGCTGGAGGGAAAAGCAAGCAACTGGACTAAAAATTGGGATGCTTGCCAAGACATTTCCAGGTGAACTCCCCACAGAACAAGCACTAACAGAGGAGATACCTGAGAATTATAATGTTGCTTTATCTTGTCATTATGCCCATGGGAATCACAGGTCTTAGAGGTGAAATGGTGATCAAGTGTAAGAAGTAACTGTGCCAGGTTACAGTAAGGACTGAGTCAGGTTCCTGTTCTGGAATGTTCCTACTTTCACACAGCAGAACTGGCTGCTTAAGCCCATGTCTCTATTTGCCATACTTCATCCAAAGGTATTTTCCATTTTCTTTTCATTTAGCTGGACAAAAAGGTTTCTTTCTGGAAAAGTACCATGGACATACTGAGAAACTCCATCTCTCATCTCAAATCTGGTACAAGCACTACCTTCCTCCATGGCCAAAGGAGGGACAGAATGGCTGCAGGTTCTCTGCCACCTCTCTGATCTGAGCTGGAACAGCATGCAGCCACCCATGAACTGTGTTCATTTGTACTCTTCAGTGACTCAGGCCAAAATTTCAAGCAAAATCTACCAGAAAGCCAGTATAAAGTCATATACAGTCCTGGAAATTCTGGTCTCAAGATCTCAGTCCTTTTGCTTTAGACTGTCTTTCATGGGGGGTCAAATGCAATCACCAAGAACTCCTTGTCTCTACTGCCCATTTGCCATTCAGATTTTGGAGCACAAACTGTTTGTTTTGGATTTGGTAATCAACTTCTAAAGCACATGAAAGGATTATCAATAGCGGGGGGCGGAGGAATTAAAAGCATCTTTGCTAACCATCTGTGTTTGACTAACAGCAAGCTATAAGGGCCCAAACATACAGCATTACTCAGAGACCAGCAAGAGGCTGAACTGCCAACCAGATATGAGCTCAAACCCCTGTTACTTAAGAGACTCTACAGCAAAGCTTAGAAATAAAGCAGCTTTGGATACATGCTGTTTAACTCAGCATATATTGACATAAACAGGATATCCATATTACTGTCCAAATGTGGATTCCCCTGCAGACAAACCAGCCAGACTTTCTAGCTGTTGTTGCAGCTGCTTTGTAGATAAACATAGATTTTACCTTTCTCCACAGTTCAGATTAAGCATTTGTTACCCAGACACATACAGGGTATGGTTTGGACATTTCTGTTTATCACTTCCTAAATTTCATCCCCAAAAATATTCCCTCTGCTCCTTTCCTCCCGCCTAAACCAATCCTTCTCATTCCTTTCTTTTTCCACGGAGACTGTGGTGTTTTGGATTTGCATGCTGTTGACTGTACACAGTTACACCTAATCCTTAATTGCACCCTCCAAGCATACCATTTCAGCAATAATCACATCAATTTCATGGAATTTCCCACTTCTACTTTACTATTAACTGGAACCTCTGCTCCTACAGACATTCTTACATACATGGTCCAGAAGTACCCATACAGAGGTACATTGTTCTCTCCTAAACAAACTTACTGGGTTTGAAATGTTCACTGTACCACTGACTTCAGCATCACATACTGCAGTGTGTGCTCCAAGGCTTTTCTGAAGGAATACTGTCAGAAATCCACTAACCTTAAGCCATTGAAGAGCTGCTTAGATTTATCCAGTAAGTAGCAAAAGTCTGTCACCGTTTTTCTCTCTGCTTGAGGAATATCATCTTCAGCTCCCCCTGATGACATGATTTCTTTTGGGGCAAGCTCACTCCTATGAAGAAGAAAATAGCCATATTACTCAAAAATCAAGGGCTGCTATGAACTCACCCAGACTGAGATGCATGTTCAGTTCCATGGGGATGTAACACAGAGCATGCAATTCTCCACAGGTTACTCTTCTCAAGACTCATTAAAAAAAACAGCTGAGAATCAAGGCATGGGACTAATTATTGCACAGTGCACTAGTTAACAGAGCAAAATTAAAAGTAACAGTGGTACAATAGTCACAAAATAAAATAACTCTGAGGAGTGTCTTCACAAACACAAAACTGCCAATGAAAGGACTGTAGCACAAACAGCACTTGGGTTTCACACTTGAACAAAGAAATCCTCTCCAAATTTGCCTTCTGTAGAGGTGTTTATCCTGCAGCTGTATTTAGAGAGACCAGCCTCAGTTCTCTTTCCGTTTCATTTTCTTCTGTAACTGCTGAAAACTGTAGCTCAGTAGCTCCTATTGCTAAAACAAGGCAAATTTAGCCAGAATGCTAAAAAGTACTCTATCATCCCTCCTCTCTGCATCCTCATGACTGTTTAATTCCATGGCTTGCATTGCCCACAATCAAACCTGCAGATCCATTTTTATTCTTCATATGAGTAAAATGTTATATTGTACAATAATCATCTGAACAAAAAATTAAGATATAACGTAGATAATTGTAGTATTGACTACGTAAGGGAATATGAAAGCTTACAGAGGCAGAGTGGCTTTTAAAAATATTACTCCAAAGATACACAGATATCAAATTATCCTTTTGGGCATACAAAGATGAGCTACAGATTTTGCAGCAGCAGCAACAACCAAACATCTCCTCTGAAATGGCTGCTAAGTCTTCAGCTCTGCCATGCTCAGGATTTTTGTGCAAGATAAACACACTTCTTTCTAACTGGGCAAATGCAGAGTTTTTACTTCCAGCAGCTTCTCTACCAGTTTTGGTAAGTGTTTCTGTTAAGCAACAAGTTTCCATTTGTGCAGCAACTCTGTTTGGATGCTATTTGCACAAATAATTACCTACACGTCCCAATCCAAGCCAGGAAATGGCAAAGCTAACTCTTTCCAGCCATCGGGAAGCACCCAGAAGTATCTTTCAGCAACTCACAAAAAAATCCTTCACAATAACTAAAGAGGCTTCAGAAACGCTTCCCTGAACAAATACTTCATGCCTAACAAATGAAGGAGAAATTGGCAGTTTCCACCCAGCTTTTGGGGTAAGTTAGAGGGCCATCCTGCCAACCAAGCAGTCTCATGATTTCCCAGTTTAGAGAAGATGCAGCCCACATAGACTTGTTTTTACACACCCACGTGACAGCACACCAGAGCACCAGTGCAAGGCCGTGGGGGCACTGCACAAACCACTTGTTGAAGAGCTCCAGAAAAAGGTAAAAAGTGTCTCTGTATTGTCAGGTAACTGCAATATGGGTGCCAGAGTCCAAATGCCAGATGTCACAAGCTTTGGCATGAGCCTGGCAAGAGGGACGTGAACACTGTGAAGCACCAGGCTGTGTCTGAAACCTCCGAACATTCACATTTACACAGCACAGAACAAACAACACCAAGGATTTAAAGCACCAACATATGAGATTGAAGTGAACGGTGAGACCTAAAAGACAGATGTCAGAAATAGCCAGGAGGTGATTCAGGAATTTCAGGAAGAGGGACAATACCCCAGGTCCTGTGTGCTCCGCAGCAAGGGTGACCTAAATCCTGCAGCGAGGCCGTGGGGTCTGCGCTCCGCCGGGGTAGTCCAGGCACTCCAGAGCAGCTTCAGACACATTTGCAAAAACTGAGCAGCTTGCTTAAATTGCAAAGTATGTTTCATACAGTCTAGATATCAGTCTTTTAATTTCTTTGGCAGTGCTTTCTATTTTACACTCGCCTTAAGTTATACTACCCAACAACCCCAACCACTGCCAACACAACCTGTGTTAGCCCTGGCACAGGCAAGTAAAACCAACTCGGCTTTGGATTGTTTTTTTAAAACCAAGTAGGTCTCACGTGGAAGGAGTTCACCAGACCCACTGTGAAGAGGAAATTTATGCAATCAATAAAAGATACACTAGAACATCCATAGCCTGCCAATATGAAAGGTATCGGAAGGCAGGAAAAACACATGGAGCTGGCTTTTCCAGCTGACAGAGAAGGAAAATAAAATTAATTATCTCATGCACTGGTTTTGGCTTATCATGCTCTGGAAGGGGTGGTATTTGGTGCTGTACAAAGGAAGAGCTACTATCAGGAGCAGCTCGGGAGAGGAGGAGGTGCTCCTGCACTAAGGACTGTGTTGTAATGCAGCAGCAGTACAGACAGGAGGGAGAATTATTATTAGAACAGCAAGTGGGCACAGTAAAGGGAGGAATACAGCTCCTGACATCGCCCTTTCCTAAGGGACTGCTCAGCTCCAAATGAACAATATAAATAAAATGCAACCAGAAGCACATCCACAACAGGGACCTCTCCTTCCCTTTGATACTAGAAGTTATCACATGGATCTGTGCTTGTCTGCAGACAGACAGTTCCCCCAGGTTTGACAGCCCAGCTATACCAGGAATATCACCTACTTAATTTTTTGTTCTGTGTTTCATGCTTTTTGCTTTCTTTCATGCAAAAGAAACTGTTGGGCTGTTTTGCATGATGATTTTTCTTAAGTAACACATGTTAAAAAAATGCTCTCCAGAGTCTGCAAAAGGAGACACTGAAACATTGGTTTGAAAGACTGTTAGAATAAGTCAGAAAATGGTGGCTTCCAGCAGAACTCATTATTCTCTCAAAGATTTTGCCAACTCCTCAGGCCATACAAGGCAGAAAACCCGTGCTAGCCAAGCCCCACACTTGGTGTGCCAGGTTCTTCCCTACACGCTCTCATAACACACAATTCCAGGTTTGCTTAGTGTAATACATTAATGGATTTTACAAATTCATCCCATTGCAGCACCCGGGGTAGAAGAGCTTTACAGACATCCCAGAGGATGGCAGTTAAAGTTGGAGCTGAAGGGCAGTGGGAGGAGGGATATGGGACAGGGATGGAGGTTTCATGGTGCTGGCCAGTATTTTTAAAGTCAGATGTCACTTACATCACACACGTCTCCACTTCTCTGTGGTTTGCTGTCTTTTGGCTAAGGTTTTCCAGGCTTAGCTGGAAGGGAAAAAGAGTGCTGAAGTTAACGGTATGCACTCCCCACTGGCCCTACCCTGGGACTCAGGCCTGCAAAGTAAGGCAGGCTTTGTGAGTGGTGAGGGGTCAGGGAAATCAAGCTGACAATGCAAGTCCAGCACGGGTATGTTCAATAAGTGCATTACATCCTCTTAGATTTGCTACGTAGCCAGGATCACTGTAAGCTGCCATTCAGCTGCCTGCTGGAAGGGGGGTCATAACTTCACACGCAACGTGTACGAGCAAATAAAACCTCCCACCCCAAAGATGCAGTGATGGTGTAACCAGAGGGCACGGTGGACAGGAGGATGTCAGGGGTCTGTAAGCTCATATATCAGTGAGGACAGGTAGAATCGGGAGCAGTTTCCTGGAGCTGCACAGCAGAGTTGGCTGGACATTGACAACTGGTCAGTCGGCACCTTGAACCTCCTGAGAGCACTTGTACAACCCATCTGCCTTTTTTTAAGCCATCACTTCTTCACAGTTACGGAATCTTGACTGGTTTTCAGATGCTTCTCAGTCACCGCTTAGAGGCTCAAGTGGTAACCAAAAACCAAAAGCAAACACACTTTGTTCATCTATCTTGTTGATACAGGATTTTCCCCAAACTGAAATGTTCCTAGAACTGCTCTCTACGGAAACCAATGGTGGAAAACACATCCCAGTCTATCAGGATTTTAAAGCTGTCAAACCTTGAGTCAGAGACCAGCTCTCTTTCCATTTCTCATCCTTACACATCTCCCACAGCATCACTGCCAAAAGGGGATGTGACACAAAGCCAGACGCCCAGCTGGTATCTGTTTCTTATCTGCAAATTAACAGCACAGATAAAACTAAGCTCCTGATCATTGATACACAAAGCCTGGAACCATCATGTCTCAAATCTCGACCAAAAACCAGCCGATCTTACCTCCATCAAGCAGGATGCCTACCTTGGCTCTTTATCTGCCTCTCCTTTTCTTCTGCAGACTGGCACACTCATGTCTCATGTTTTCTTTCAACGCTATACTGCACGTTTTGGGAAAACCATCTGTGTGTTTCCATGTGATCTGCTCAGAGTGCTAGTCCTGACAGAGCCTCAGACAACACAAAATGCATTAGAACCCAAATTCATTCCTCTCACCAGAATACCTAACTCTTCATCAAGAGCCACTGCCCTGAAGTTCCCAAGGCACCACTCGGTTCTGCCCGAAAAACACTGAAATAAATAAATAGCAATTCTCCCCGACAGGCACTGAAAACCTCACAGCCTGCTGGAGTCAGGAATCCAGAGGGAATGGCAATGAGCAGTTATACATCAAACCATTTCTTTATAAAATGTAGGCGGGGGGAAAGGATTTCTTTATTATTCCAAGGTTTTTAGTAAAATTTGGAACCAAACACAGACATTCCTCACCCCAACCACTGTTCACCTCAGGGCACGTCTGCACTGCAGTGGCTGCAGCTCTTCCAGATACATCCAGCTCCCTTTCCAGCAGCTCGTTGGATGCTGCAGGAGGCATCTGGGAGCAGGCTGAGCCCACACCTGAGCTCCTGGCAAGGCTCAGTCCCAGGGGACAGCAATGCCCAGGGCGAGCTCGGAGAACAACGGGAGTGTTTGTGTCCCAGCTCTGCTCAGGGCTCTACGGA
This sequence comes from Pachycephala philippinensis, assembly GCA_013397055.1. Classification (NCBI taxonomy): domain Eukaryota; kingdom Metazoa; phylum Chordata; class Aves; order Passeriformes; genus Pachycephala; species Pachycephala philippinensis. The sequence goes on along the minus strand of VWZT01001890.1, from coordinate 1,274,998 downwards.
CGTGCCCATGGACTGCACAAGGAAAAGGACATAGCCTGGGCTTTGGGGACACTTCTGTCTCAACACCACGGTGATAAGCAACTTCAACTTAAGGAACAGAAACAAGTAGCTGTTCTATTGAACTGATAACGCTGGTCAAATCATGTTCTCTCTGCCTGGATCTTTGCTTACTTCAAAGGGCACTACAGAGAAATGGATTATGAGGGTGAAAGCCTGATTTCATATACAAATTACAGAGTGGCCGACAAAATCACCTGCAAATGCAACTAGTTCTAGCAACTAGCTCCTACTGGGAATTCTCCAAGAAACTGTTTTTTCTACTAAAGTACACCATTTTTACAGCTAACTTGAAAAATACTGCTACCTCTAAAGATTAAGCAAGAGGGAAGTCACTTTAAAAAAATAATAAAAACATACAAACCCAGTGAGCCCGTGCACAAACACACCCACTCTCCTGTGCACGAGCAGTCAAGGCCAGCAGCCGCTCCTACAGGGACAGGGAGCCTGGTCCCACATCAACCTGGATTGATACTTCCCCTTGCATCCCAATAAACCCAGCCCTCCCCAGCACAGGCAAAGCTTCCACCGCCCTGGGGCTCAACACACCTGAGGGGCTGGCCAGATGCTTCCTACAACATAACAACTTTCTTCTGTCTGTCCTTCCCTTTAATAGATGAACTAAACACATCACTCCAACTTCTTTTGAATTTTGTGAAAATTACTCACTAGGTAATCTTTAGGACCTTTCTCCCAAGAGCAACACCAGTTACCTCAGACAGGGGATTTAAAAGCTGCTTGGAGAAGAAAAAAGAAGAAGCCTGATCATGCAATTGCGTTCCTAAAAAGGGGAAAGGAGAGGGCAGAGGATAAATAAGAAAACAAGATAAACCCACACACGCACATTCCCTAGCTGCACACTGCTGTGGCCAGTGGAAGTGGCAGAGAGCAGGCACTCACAGTTACACAAGAACTGTTATACAAGTTGCACAAATTTTATTACTGCAAACTGAAAGTTTACTACTCTCACATGAATGCATAATTCCCTCCTCAGCGCATCTGAAGATGAGAAGATCTGCAAACAGCCTTGCAATAAGACCTCAGAGTTAAGGGGAGCTGCCACCTCTGCATTACCTGTGACATCTCAGCAGGAACAGTCTCATGACTTCCTGTAGGAAAATAGGCAACACCACAAACTCAACTCCATTGAGTCAAATGAGTTGAAAAATACAACATGCAGTGTCAATCCCGTTATTTTAACTTCGAGTAAGCACTTCATCTGTAGAATCAGGCTTTTCATGTTTCAGACGTCTTAAAAAATCCTTTTATTGCTTAAAAGCACACCTGTCTGTACCCAGAACTGCAGCTTTGGCATCTTTTCTCTCAGAAAAATGCGGAGGTGCTCATTAACATCATGCCATGGAAACCGTGTAGTCCCTTCCTGCCTCCTACACTGAGATCATGGAAGCCACACCTCAGCAGCAGACTCCTCTGAATTCACTCTGGGCGGACTCACTTCGAACACAAGAGACATGATCTCACCTCGGGATGCACGTGGCCTTCAATTCCCTTCAGAACACAAAACTTTCGCTTCTCTTCTTTATGTTTCTGCCACTGACAATTTGTTCCACCTTTGTCTGTTCTGCGCCCTCCATGATCCCTCTTTCACTGCAGTTCACGACCTTTTGTGTATAGAATGAACAAAGGGCACAGCCTAAAAATGTCATCACAGTTGGGCCTCTGCTCTTCTACTGACTTCACCAGTTTGCTATTAAAAATAGGCTCAAGCTCAAAGTCAGACCCAAGAAGAATTTCTGGGTCATCAGAGTCCAGGAATCTCCAGAAGATGGTGCAGAAGCAATGTGGAAGAGGACACAAGGGTTTCTTTTCATCCAAATTCAAATCATGAATCTGTCGTGGTGCTTGCATACCACCTACATGGTACTTAGCAGTCATTTGCTTTGTATGAAAGAGCAAGAGAAAAAAGAACATCAGGCTGGCCCACTCTTGGCAGGGGTGGGAGGGTAGAAGGGAGACAGAAAAACACCATCAGCTGTGGCAGTGAGCTGTGTGTATTTACATTTCACAGGCTGAACTATTTAGTGGTTTATTTACACACAATGTTCTTGGAGCAGCTAAAATGCCAGTTGTGTTTTATCTCGATTTTGTGGCAATGTGCATAAGCCGCAGAATCATAGGAAGAGTCCGCAAATGAGAGATGAACCTCCTACATCTGGAAAAGCACGTAAGGCACTGTGAGAAAGGAGAGAGATTTCGGGAGCACAGGCACAACAAGGGCTGAAATGCATTAGTTATGACAAGACACCAAAATACAACCCAGGGACTCGAAAGCAACGACCCAGTCACAATGCAACAGCTTGTGCTGCAGGGATTGCACATCCCAGGGTAACCCTCACAGCCAAGCCAACCTACGGCACGGCACAGCGGCCTCGGGTCCCTCCAGCTGCCCCTCCATGTTAGAGTGAGGAGGGAATTGCAGTCAGCTCCATTTTATGCACATTTGATGGCAAGACGCCAACACAACTGTTGACTGAGCCAAATCTGGGCCCCCTTGAACTAAGCCATCACCTAAAGCGGGGCAGAAAAGCACATGCCTCTCGCCTTCCCAGCAGCCAAGTTCCTGAAAAGCATCCCAGTTACAAGAAAGATTTTTCTTTCTTTCCTCTGACAACAACCGATGTTTAACTCTTTTATGTACACGCACTAATTTGAAATGGAACAGCTAACATCAAGCTGCATTGTACAGCAATGGGATGGAGAGGCTTCTTTCCAGCGAGCCAAATGATTTACTGGCTGGCCCAAATGGCAGCTGAGGCCAGCGCCCGATCTGGAGGGCAGCTATCGTCACACTCTGCAGCCTGTTCCCATCCTCGGCCAAGGTGCCAATGGCTGCCTTCCAACTGGAACCGTACTCCGACAAAAGGGAATGCAGGACAAGCTTGGGAAAGCTTTCTGATCCCTTCGGTTCACTTCTTCCCTCCAAACCAGTGTTTGGTGGCAGCTGCCAGCAAGCTTGGGAATTGCATGGAGAGCATCATCACTCTGGGAATTCACCTTCTTCCTGAGCAGGTATTGCTCCTGAACCATGCCTCTGCCTCACAGCAGAGAAATCCCTCAGCTGACTTCTGCTTTAATTATATTTTTAAAACTCAGCTTCTAGTCTGTGTTCCATTATATTAATAACAATAACTAAAAATACTTCAAACGACAAGTCCTCTAAACCTGCAGTTCCATCCAGGCTTTCTGGCATCGCACACTTCCTTTCCTGACTGACATCCTTAGGGAACCAGATTGATGGTTACTCTGTTCCATCCCTGCTGCAGGGCCGTGCTGCGTTCTCTCAGCACATGTAAGCTGCAAGGTAATATTTGTGTTGGCAACTTCCTTACATACTTTACAGAACCAGACCTCCATTTGACCCTCAGTGCAGCTCCCACACACAACTTGGTCCACTCCTTTGAACTGTCTCCTCCTGCTGCAACACACACTCCGTACCATACCTCTGTTTCCAGCCTGTTCAAAAACTACACATCTTGAACAGAGCTTTTGGGCTTCAACAGTGCAACTTAGCCACAAAAGCCAAGTCTGCAGAATGTTCTTATGCAAGAACACCAAACAAAATTATTATAAAATCTGCATGTACAGGTCCTGGTTGTCCTACAAAGATTGCTCCAATGAAAGCAATCATTTTTATGAAAAAATGAGAGCTGTGTAAAAAGACATCAACATCCAGGTTTTTATGGTCAGAATCCAATAGCTGTACTGTGCTTTAGGGGGCTAGGGGGGGCGTTGGGGGTTTTTGTTTAATACCAGTTCCATTTCAGCTCTTTAGGCAGTAACACCACCTCAGAACAGACTTTCACACCAGAGATCTTCCTTCCTTACCCAAAGCGCACCAAGCAGAATAAGAGATAAGCCAACAAAGTAACGTGTCCAGATGATCCAATGAATTCCCATTATCCATCTGTGCTGCAGCAGATCATCAACAACTCCATTTAACGCCGACAGAGCTAAACCAGAATAAAAGTGATGCAAGAAGAGGGGAGATGTGAGTGGCACACGGCAGCAAGGCAGCTGCAGTGCGAGCAGGGGACTGTGCAGAGCATCATGTGACAGGAGCAGCAGCCGCGGGAGAGCTGCAGCCCCCGGCTCCCACCTCCCCAAATCTGTGCCCTCCGTGCAAGGCCACGGACACCACCAGCTGATTTCAGTGCAGAACTGACCAGGGTTAGAAGCTTCTCGATGTTTTGAATCATTACACTCCATTTTTATTACTTCCCTCCACAAAATAAAACAGGGACACAGAAATGATTAACAATGAGCTTCGTGTTCCTCCCGCTGGAATGCACTTTCAGCATCTTTATCACTTGTAGATCGAGTTTCTCAAAAGAGCACAATGAGCACAGAACGCAGTATCGTTCTTACACATAGAGCAAAGCCCAACTAGACATCGTTGTGATAAAATCTTCCCGTGTTTGTAAGGGACACGGACTGCCAATTGAATTTTGATACTGTATTGTAGCTACATTTCAAGACAAAACAATTATCACATTCTCCTTTGTAGCGCAACAAACTATTTCCTCTCTCCATATAGTTTCTGTGAATGGTTTTTCTATTTCCTGCAGTAAAGGACCTGGCCATCACATTCGTGACTGTCTGTATTGCTTTGGCAGCCCAGAATGACTGGAGAATAATGCTCTCTGCTCCTAGTGAAGTGACTCACTCTTTCTTTCACTTAACATAAATTGTGGTCCAATTCATCCAAACATCTTAAAAGAGGCTGTATTAATCTGATTTGAAAATGAAGCCCCTTTTTTCAACACACACGATCCCCAGCAGAGCACCAGGCTCCCGAAGTGCTCCCTCCACCGTGCCAGGGACAGCACAACCACCACACCACGGGTTCAGGCGGGGTGAGGAGACCCCAGGCAGCAAATCCCACAGCAAGACCCATACCAGGATGATTTTCCACGATTTGCAAAGGCTGCTACCACCAGAGCAGTCCCGCTGCCCGCAGGAGCAGTGGGAAGCACACGCATGCTGGGAGACTCACTCACATTTTAGTCTTCATATGGTCCCACAGCGCTGCTTTGCATTAGCTTGGACAAGATGCCCTGAATTACAGGTTGCATTTGGATAGCTCGTGCAAAACCTAGGTATTTTTTATATTAAGGGGCCCATTTTGCAGGTTGGAGGACTAGAAGTGCTTGGCCCAGACACAGCTAAAACATAGCAGCTTGGAGTCTGGTTATTAAATGACAGATGTGCAACTCAGACACTGATGAAAACAGGTCCTATTCTGTGGTGGGAGATTAGAGCTGGAGCTGAAAACCTGCAATCTTGATCCTCAATGTTTTACCAGGTTATGGACCTTTTAATAGGGCAAGAAATTTGAGGGGATGACACAACACAACAACCATCCAGCTTCTGTCCCCAAGGGCATCTCATGTCACCTATTGTCCAAGACACTTCTCTGTACAAATAAAATACAATTTGGTGACAAGGGAACTGCTGCGATAGAAGTTGAAAATCAGAAGAAACCCATGCTGATTCCATCAAACCCGCAGTTTGGATATCCAGCACTGCACAGACTGCTCCCATAAAAACCTGCAACATTCCATCCCAGCGGGTTCGTTTGCCGCTGCCGGATGCCGCTACCTGTCACCGGCGTGCCCAACACCCACAGCCTCGCCCGCCGCGAGCGGGAACGGAGCGCGAGGAACGGAGAAGTTAATAAACAGGGGGTCGTTTGGGTAATTATTTCAGCTACGCTGCCAACCCAGGCCTAAGCGTTAGACGTGTCACATCGCGTTCCTCCTCTCCGTTAGCAGCAGACAGCGGCGAGCACGGCCCCGTGCAGCCGCCGGGCCTCGGCAGTTCCCGCCCCCGCCGCCCCTCGCCG
>VWZT01001890.1:1221609-1252229 GCA_013397055.1 Pachycephala philippinensis | reverse complement strand
GGTGCCCCGCGGGTGTCTCGGCTCAGCCCCTGTGAGCCGGTCCCTGCCCGGGGTTTATGGGCACCATTTGGGACTCTTTTACACTTCCCGTATGCAGATACCGCATCTGCACTTGAATGTCCCTGCCAATTTTTATGGTTTACAATTGCATTTTACCATCTTAAGGTACTCGGGTTCTCTACAAAGGGTTTGCTCAGACAAAAGAGGCTTTTTATCAGGCAGCATCCTCGGTTTTCGAGATACAGGCGGTACCGAAAGATAGGCAGTGTGGGAACTGCAGAAATGGGCATTTCTGTAGCCGCCCTGGTGTGTAATGTTGAGTTGTCCCTGGAAGCACTTTATTCCTCCTCACTTAATTAGATGTCCAGCTGGATGAAAGACACTTAATACTCTTAGATACTTTAATAACACTCTTAATACTTTAATATATCCTTAATACTTTATGAACTTTCTGATTTAATTTGTGAAGTGTCTGTTGCTTTGGTGTCCCTAAGACTACAACAATATTAATGCTTTGTCTGCATTTGCTATTTTTCCCGCAGATGTGGGATTTTGGGGGAAATCTCTTTTGATTAATCAGATTAGCTTTAAGAGTTTCTTGCGTATCTTGTGACAGACGTACCTGTGGCTGTGGTTAGTCTTTTGAATGGGTGATGTAACAACCTTTTACTACTTTGCCTTCAAAAATGTGAAATACTGGTGCAGTGTTGAGACATTGCTTGACCTTCAGTCTTTCTAAAGCCTCTGGGGGAGGAGCAGGAAAGATTCGGTTGTTAATTCATGGTTTTATAAAATACCTGCAAATGACAATGGCAAATGAAGACTCTTAATATTTCCTTTTCTTAAGAAAGATTCATAGTACTTTTGATACCTTGAGGAACAGCATCTTCACTCTTAACGAAAACAGTGAAAATTGTGTGAGGACAGAGGTATAAAAGTCAGATTGTATTCTTGGTGTTAAAACGTTAATGTTAAAATCATTAATGAACTTAAGCTCTGCACGTGGCTTCTGTGTTAACCCAGAGTAAACTGCTGCAAGTTTATTGGCGTCTTCAGTGAGAGAAGCCTCAGGATAACTTTGAAATGCAGCGGTGTGGTTTTATTTCAGCACTTACGGGCAATTGCAGCCTCATTATTTGAGGGGGCACTTGACGTTCTTAGAATATAAGATGATGGTTTTCCCTTGCCAATTTGAGTACTTCCTCTTCCATGTAAGAAACATATTTTGTCATTGAGCAAATCAATGGCAACGAGTAAAACCAGGGGTTTTTTTAAAGCGATTTAATTAAGGCATTCATTTTTCCTGCAGTAGTAGCAGTTATTTCTCAACAGGGTCCCATTTAAGATCAGTTTTGATATAGCTTCAGCTGGCATCTTTTTCCTCTATGAGTGAGACATGATGGCTTTTACATAGTTTTAATTATTTTATGTTTTAGCTAAAATAGGGACACAGCAGATTATCTAGAATTAAAGTAACTTTGGATACTTTGTTGTGTAGTGTGGTCTTGGAAGACAGATTTATCAGGAAACTACTTGAATTTTGTGTTCCCGTAAAGCTATCAGAGTTTCAGATGGGCAGATTACTGATCTGGATAAACTTCATACCAGAGAAAAGAGGAAAGTTGTCAGAGCACAAAGAATGTAAGGTTTTCAAAGAAAAACCCCTTTGCCTGCATCCCTGCCCCTTTCCACAGCATTCCCAAACTTTACTGGCGCACACTGACATTTTTAGTGGTTCTTTATGCTTGGTTGCTTTGCATCCGATGAGATAAGCCTTTGCTTAACAAAGACTATTTCATTGATATAGTTGGGTCTTAGTTTACTTGCTATAAACATTTCTTTGAAGATTTAGGAAGAAAAACAAATGGAGTTGTCGAATGGCAACGCTGCTGAAGTCAAATGTCTCTGAATAAACAAGAAGCTACAGTGTTATTTCAGCTCAGTGTTGGCTTGTTGAATGTGGATGTCTCTTGCTTTTGTAAATAATAATAGAAAATAATACATAGAATTCTGAACTCCATTCTGTGATGGAAAATGAAAGGCTTGTGATTTAGGAACAACTTAACTCCTTTGTTTGATTTGATGGTAAAGATGGAAAAATACCTCTTGGTATAAAGTTGGAATTTGGTATTGATGGCTTCTGTAGATCATTAATCAGGAAAATGGGTTTATGCATGCCTTTTTGTGCTGAGCCCAGGACTAGTGCTCTATGTTGAGCAGATGCAGTGTGTGATGTGACACTGCAACAACAGGATTTTTACCCCGCTTAGCTAAAAAACAGTATAAAGAGACTGTATTATAGAAAATGAGGGAACTTTCCCATCTGGGAGACTAATTCTTGATTGTTGGGAGGCAATAGCTATCTTTCTGTCCTGCCTCTGGCAAGTCCTTTGTGGTATTTCTTTTTCTGGTGGGGAAAATATGCCAGTGGTTTATTGAATTACTGTTCAACTCCTATGTGGTAGAGCTTTGAACAGATGCATTTACACCAGCATTCTGTGAGAATGGGAGCACAGTTTATCCTGTTGATAAACTGCCTATTTAAATAAAGCCTTCAGCAGTGTAATCTGGTAATTCTAATTAAGTCATTTACATAGGGAATTGGCCCAGGGTTTCATCAGATGGCTGCTGGGCAGCTGAAATGCATTCTTTCCCTCCAGCTGTATTAATCCAGCCTTTTGATCCTGTCCTTTTTTTAGCCTTTAAGCCAAAGTGGTTATCACTGTGCAGAGTTAATTGAGAAAGGGAAGTTGGGGGACAAGGGGACCCTTCGAGCTCTAGCTTTGGTCTTAATTATTACAGTTCTAATTACATAATTAGAAGACTTCCAGACTTTGCGTTGATAAAAATGATTCTGTACAGGTTTTGTTAGAAAGAGGAAATACTCCACGGAGAGGCTGGCTTCAGTGAAGTTCTTTATTGGTAAATGATTGCCAATAACTTATCTTGAAAGCAGTATATGCCTGGAGTATCTGAGCTCTCCCCCAGCACTTCGATAAGGAGGTTTCATTTACACAGGGTGGACCCCGCGTCCTTCAGAGAGCACAAGTTACATGTCTAACTTCCATTGCCTAATCATCCCAGCTGGAGGCTTGTAGAGGTGGTGAAATTTAAACTTAGAGAAATGTCTGGTCAGTGGGAAAGATTAATTTTTTTTTAAGCCCTTTTTCCCTTTGTGAACACAAAAAAAACCCCAGTAAAAATCAATCACAGCTCTAATGCCAGGCTGATTGCAAACTGCTGTGATGTCCTTGTGTGGAAATACCTCCCAGCTGAAACTTGAGGGGAAACCTTCAATAGTTTTTATGGGAACATAGTCTGGAACTGCGATGTCCTTCGGACTAAATCCCAAAATTCTCTTGCTGGATAAAGCCTCCCCAGCTCTTCCTGCAGGAAATGTGGGTTGCAGTGGTGGAACAGTGTGTGAAGGTGTTCATTGTGGTGGCTCCCTGCACTGCTCACAAACCTGCTGGTGCTGTACCCCTGAGCTGTAAATGTGCACGGGGCTCCTGTCAGCATCAGGGTTTGTTCTGATTAGTTGCTGCTGAGAAGCCCGGGGTTTACCTGCGGGAATTGCTGCGGAGCCCTCAGATCCTGAAGCCAAGGGATTAAATGATGGCTGTTGTGATTGTAGTAAAAGTTTGTAAAAGAACTTTGAGTCTCTGAAAGTGCTGCCAAACTCCAGCTCGTCCTCCAAAAAGCTCTTCATTCAGTCTCACAGCTGTAGCTTTATGTTGCTTGGCAATACTTACAAGGAATTATTCCTAAGTATGTTGTTTCAGATGTCTTGTGAGTGCTTTTGCCAGGAGACTCTCTATCCCCTGCCTGTTTTATCAACAGTGCTAAGGAAATGCCCTTTCTGTGGGTCACGAGCAGGGGTTATTCTTACCTGCAAATTTATTTTACTCGTTGTACAAAATTGAAGGGAACTGAGGAAAGGTGCCAGTGTTGGGTACCAGTTTGCTGCTGTACCAAGCTCAGGGTGTGGCTGCTCGGTGCCTCCTGCTTTGCGGGGCTTTCTGAAGCTTTTTTTGCCCAATTCTGTTTTCCTGCTTACCTGGTGCTGCTGACTGAGTCCATCACCTTAACACTTGAGCTGACCTTTAGTGTTTCGCTTGGATTTACATAAGGCCTCTGCTCAGTGAACTGTCCCTATCACAGGATGATATCCATAAAAATGACACTTCCTAGTCTTGAAAAAAATCCCCAGGCCCATTGGAGACATGTGAAAAGGACACCCAGCAGGAAGAGAGGCCCATGGCCTGAAATATTCATCAATCATTTTCCTGGCACCAGGAAACCAATCAACTCTTCTAAGGGGAGAGTGTAATCAATCACACAATGTGGGAAACGGGGATGGCCAGCCCTGCCAGAAATGTTCCTTCATGTGGACAGAAGGAAAGGGCTGTGTTGGTCCTTACTCACAAGTGGTAACTTACACCCTCGGTGCAAGGGACTCGGCTTTTGTAAAACACAGGCTGTGTTCCGTCAGCAGCTCCTGCCTGCACTCAAGGTTTTGTTTCCAGTAATGCTGAGTTGTTTTGTTCTCAGATTTATTTTTTTATTTACCTCTTTTCTGTAGCTGGTAGGTGAAGGGTTTGTTTCCTGTTCCCAAACCTCCACGTTCTGAAGTGGCAGGTCCAGCAGCTGCATGTTTTTATCTAGAGGATCAGAATTTTAAAATTTTCCCCTTTTTTCATGAAATAACATAAGTTTGAAACAGCTTCTATTGCAAACTGGCACTGGGGAAGAAATACACCTCGGGGTGCTTGGCCTCTTTTTCTATCTTTGAGTTATGCTAAAAAAGTATATACAGATTGCCCAATAATAAGTGAACTGTAGTTGTCAACATCTATAGGATATTTTATTGCAGGATAGGGATTATTTGAATTCAAGTAAGAGTTCAAATAGTAATTTGAAATTTACATAAGAAATACTAGAAAATATTCTAGTAAGATGCTATAAATTGGAACAAGAGACTTGTTTATAGCTTTTTTTTTCCTAGGAAAACCTCTGCAATAGTTGCTGCATAAGAAATGCCATAATTATGGCAAAATAAATGGCAGTGCCACAGCCTTTCTCATCTCCTTTAGTCCGGCAGACAGGGGATCACGCTGGGATGATTTTTCCTGAGGAGAGTGAGATGTTTCAGGCGTGGCCATGGTCCGTGGCTGGGTGGGGTGCAGGGGGACCAGCCTCACCCACCACTGCCCAAGCAGAACACAGCCATCTGTGGAGCACCAGTGCTGAGCAGCTTCAAAAGAAAGAATACAAATAGATTTCCTTTAGCAATGTATGTAACAATTATTTTAAAATTGTAAAACTTGTAATCATAAGTCTTCCAACATAGATTTTTTAAAAGGCAGAATTGTACAGTGTCTTTTCATGGAAAGTGGCAAAACGTGAACTCCTGTATTATTTAAGTTAGATTAAAAGTCAATTAAAATTCAGATTGTTCTTCAGAGCAGCAGTGTATACTAAATTAAATCCAAAATTAATTTCTCATTGAGAAGATTAGGAGCCTTCTCTTTGAAAATGTAGATATTCTTCTGCATTTAAGGTAATTTTCTGGTACAAGTGGAGACAAATATCCACAAATATCAGGAAGGATGTTTCTATTCTGAAGGGCATTTTTCTATCTGTCAGACCGTTTCTGATGTGCTTTTTAAGATGCTTGGATGTGTAACCACAATTAAAAGCTACTAAGAGATGTGGCATCCTGCAAAATGAGATTATAGCAATAGGCAGATGTGGCTGGAATGAGCCCCAAAGAGAAAGGGAAGTGTTTCTGGAATTGCAAGCAGCAGGAGCTAATACGGTTTGCAAACATGGAAGACAGTAGGCAGAGAGGTAGGTGGGGAGAAAGAATCAAATTTCCCTTGATTCCTGCCCGTTTGTAATCCCTATCCCTGGGAGGCCAAATGCTTAATGTGAGCCTTTCACTCCAGCAAAACCTGCTGGTTTTGGGATGCTGCTGCTGGTCGGGTGAGAGGGAAGCGCTCGGTGGGGCTCTGCATCGCTGAATTTCGTGAGCAAGATGCTCAAATCAATAATGGAAGGAAAACCTGAAATCTCAAGGACTGGTCAGTTATTGCAGCCATCAGCACGAGCCACAGCCTCTTCCAGGTGGCCGGTGGGAAGTGGAGACCTCACAAAAATGAGGGAGCCACACCCACCACTGTTCCCACACGGACACATGGAATGGTCAGCTGTTTGCTCATTCTCGTGTGATGGGTGTGAGAGCCACAGTTCTGTGTGATTCACACAATACAGAGAATATAGGTTCTAACACACGTCCTGAACCACAGGAGCTGTGGGTTTGAATCCTGACCACCAGCAGTAACTCTGGTGTGACAGTGGCATCACCCAGCCCGTGCCACAGCTGAGCGTGGCAGGAGCTGCCAGGAAGCTGGGAGGCTTCTTCCCTCTAATGCTGATTTAATGTTAATTATACATTCAGTGCTTGGTTGGGATGATTCAGTGTTTCTGTGTCCGTGTGGTAACCATGAGGAATCTTGTTCTGGTGGTGCTTACACCTGTTTGTCACACTGAAGGCTCCTGTCTGATATTCCCTCAGATTCTCCACCAGCGAGGACAGTCCGTGTCCTCATCCCGGGCTGCTGCAGGCAGCCAGGGCCTGGCAGGCGTGGGCACTGAGCAGCTCAAGCCCATTGCAGTTAGCAGCTGTAATATTATCTCCTCTAATTAAAATTGGTAGATAAATGCTGTGAAATTAATTAACCTTGAGATTAGGGAAAAAAGCTGTTGTCAGACTGGTCCCATGTCAGTGCCTCTGCAGGATCCGGTGTGTCAGTGCCATTCCTGCACTAGCTGCTGGATTAAATGGGCATGTTACCTGCATCTTGGTGAAAAGGTCCAGTTACAGGGGCGTTTCTAACCTGGTGCACTGGTTGGGGCATAGAACTACTTGCCTGTGGAACACTGGCTAATTTGCAACATGATTTCTGGCATATTCTGTATATCATAACATGCTATTATTTATCAGGAAATCTGTATTAATCTGCATTGATGTTAACTCTTCAAAAAATAGCATCTCTTGTGTAGTATCAGTCAATTATGTTTTTTTTAATGTAGGTAATTCCAGTGGACTCTAGATGGATTTTGCTATAGTGGTATGCCTTGTGTTGGCCAACACTTTATCAGTATTCAAAAAGTCAATAAAGAATTTCCCCGGATTTACAGACTGCAATTATGCAATTGATCTTTCAATATTGAAGTAGGATGGGCTGCCTAGTAGGCAACATCCTAATAAACTAAAATGTCCTCCAGGTAGAGAAGATGCAAAATCTCATGCCCAGGGACATGGGCTGGGGTGCTGCGTGCTGAGAGGCACTGGATGTGAAATTCCCTTCAGAGGAATGAGCTGGCTGAGAGCTGCCCTGATGAGCCTTGCTGCTACCACGAGCTGGCTCTGAGGGCACTTCCTCCACACCAGCCCATTTTTCAGGAGCAGAGCCTGCTGAACCTCTCAGGGAAGCAGCAGCTTTCCAGAAGTGCACTGTGCTCTGTCCCAGAAATCACAGAGGGTTCCTGGAAACCCAGCCCATGAGGTATGCAGTACTGCTGATACCACAGCAACATGCATCTCCTTTCTGCTTTGGTTTTTGTGCCTCAGGAGGCACGTCAGAAATCCTGTGACTTTTGATGGCATCAATAAATCAGATACCATGCTGACAGAATTTTACTGGAATGTAAACAGGCATTTAAAATAACAATGTTTGTAGAGAGTGTATTGAGGAATACAGTGCAGGTACAGGGAACATTCAACTCTGTGTAGGTTTCCTTTCAGTTTTGTTGGTAAGCAGGAACTGGGATTGTTTACCACGTAAATGAAAATAAGTAAAAATATTTATCATGAGATGACCTTATTTCCCACTCCTCTCTGCAAACAGTGTGTGTTTTCAGTGCTGAGGTGAGACAAGCTCTACCCAATGTAGGGGAAAGGGGAGGAATGTCTCTGTATAGTAAAATTTAGCTGATAAGGGATAATGAATCACCTTTAACTCAGCTCTGCTGAGCAGTAGCTGTTCTGGGGAACTGCATGCTGGTCAGCCTTGTCTCAGTCCCTCAGTTGGAAGGGTATGGAGCAAATCCTCCCAAAAGGCATTTCCAGGCACTTGAAGGACAGGAAGGTAATTGGGGACATTTGCTGTGGGTTTTCCAAGGGGAGAGATCATGCCTGACCAACCTCATTCCTTCTGTGATGAAATGACTGGATCCATGGATGAGGAGAGTAATTTTGTCATTAACCTTAGCCTTAGGCAAGGCTTCTGATGCAGTCTCCCATGTCATCCTTGTAGGCAGTTTGGGTGAAAACCTGGGCTGTTTTGTTCAAAGGGTGGCAGTTGAGTTCAAGCACTAAGGGGTGGCCATTATGCTGTGATTGTCCTTGGGAGTCAGTGTTGGGGCCAATACTATTGAGCAATTTCATCAACCATCTGGATGGTGGGATGGACAAACTCCTCAGACTTGCAGATGACACCTGGCTGATACTCAGGAGGGCACAGCTGCTGTTCAGAGGGACCTTGATAACCTGAAGGAAAAGGTTGATTGAAACTTCAAAGTTAAACAGACACAAACATCAAGTCCTGCACCTGGACTGGAATAATCCCATGGAATGGTGCAGGCTGGGCAGCAGCTCAGCAGGGAGGACCCGGGGTCCTGGGGAACCTCACAGCTGAGTCAGGCTGGGCTTGTGACAGCTGATGGCCACGAGGTTGACAGAAGCAGTTGGTGGGGTGTGGCAGAGTCACCTCTGGAGCATCCTGTGCCTGCTGAGCCTGTCCCACACCCATCTCCTGCCTGCAGCCCCACAGGCAGCCCTGGGACTGTGCCACACGGATCCATGGTGTGATTATTGATCCTCAGCAGCAGAGCAGCTGCTCAGAGGGGGAACATGATGGGACTCCCTGAGTCAGCACGTTCTGCTCGTTCCCACCCCTGGAATCCCTGCAGTGCTCAGGGTACCGTGTGTTACCTGCTGAGCTCTTCCCAAACGTGAGATGACAACACTGGGGACGGGTACCACAGCTCATCTTCAAAGTCCAGTGCTGTGTCACAGGTTGAGGCTAAGTTCATTTCTAGGAGTAGCCCATATACCCCTTCAATTAGCATAAACAGGGACAAGGGCAGGCAAAGGTCAAGAGAAGTTCAAAATAGCATAACCTCTTTTTGCTGGTGTTCCCAAATGTTCCTGATCCTCCAAAGCTCTCCAAGCTGGCCTTGCCAGCGTGTTTACCAGACTGTTGTAAAAGTCAAAGAACAAGGCCTGGCTTGATACAAGGGAAGTTAGAAATCAAGGGGCTGAGAATAGGTAGCATTGTTGCTTAAAACAGGAGAAATAATTGATTTATGTTATGGTGGCCAATTAGGCTGTAAAGTGAAAAACTCTTAAAGAAACCCTGTGGCTTCGAGGGAGCTTTTTGCTCTGATTCCTGCTCAGCAAATAGGGGTACCCCAATAAAGGTCATCAGCTCCATGAGCTGAATTATTAATTCCTTTCATGCCACTCAGGGCTTGTAAACAGTATATAATACAGGAAAACAATTGGCACTGTTCAGTGAGAGGGCAGAGGAGAGGTCAGGAGGTAAATACTTGTGTTGGCAGCAGCTGCTCTTCATAGCTGAGCAAACTTCTGTCCTTTTCATCTTTTAGGGCAAACCACTTTCCAAAATCTTAGTCTGGTTGTTAGTCCATATCTCCTCTCCCTTAGATGAATTGTCTTTAGGAATTTATTGGATTACATATAATTATGAAAATAAAAAGGGGTGGAGGGAAGGATGGGGGATTATGGATAAGAGAGCAAACCAGCGCTGCCATGTCTCATAAAGAGCTGTTTGAATTTTCTTAATATTGAGAGAAATTTTTAAATCTATCTATTCAAGGCTAGGTGTAGAATAAGCAATTGTGCTTTTACATACTTAGAAAAAAATCAAAGTGTGATTTTTGAAATGAATATGTAATAAATACCATCTGGCAGTAGTAGCACAAGAACAGAAATCCTGATGTGTTGGTGCTCTTGGGTGCCACAGCTGTGCCCTGTTCCTGCACGGCCATGGGATCTCCAGGTTCCTGGGAGCACCAGGCAGGACATTGAGGGAATTCTAACCTCAAACGTGAGCAGCTGGGTGGAGGTGACCATGGTGTCCACATTGGTGAACGTATCACAAATAGTCATTAAAACGCATAATTTCAAGCGTGAACTGAAATTTCCAAGTATGGCTGGGAAATAGTTACACTTTGTTGTTTGCAGCCAGTAACAGGACATTACAGTGAACAATCTAAAATTTCAGGACTTGAGAGAATTTGTGCTGCCTCTCTAAACACTTCCCACTCAGAAACCTCTCCTCAGAAGGCACATGCATTATTCAGTTGCTCTTTGAATGATACTTGATAAACTATTCCAGATGTTGGCAGGTGTAGCTTACTGCCCTAAGTGGCTGCTGCTCTCACAGCAGCTTCTCAAGTGCCTGCCCTGTGCCATCTGGCCGCGTGCTGGGCAGTGACCTCTGTGTGCCAGAGCAGCAGGTAACCCTGCAGTGACCATCTGCTGGGCTGCTCCCTCAGCCCTCCTGAAAGCAGAGTTGTGCTCAGTGCTGACTCTGCCCTGCTCTAAAAGAGTCTGAGTAACTTTAACCTGCACTTACTTTTTGGCTTTATTTGGCTGTATGTGAAAGCATACGTAGCTTTCGATAGGCAAAAGTACAAAACTCTTTCCAGGAACCTGAAATGGCCGTACTGCTTATGAATAATCTTTTTTTACTTACAAAATGTGTATAGTGTATGGCCTGCTAGTTGCTAAATTAGGGAGACTATAGTATTACGGTGGAAAATAGGAAGATGCAAAATAATTTTTGTTCTCTGAGCACATCAGAGACCTGTGCAGTGTAATCCAGAGCCTGTTGGGAAGTCTGCAGTCAGCATGTCACACGCAGCTTTCTGAACACTGGTGCAAGAGCCAAGCAAGATGATAAATTAAAGTGTAGATGTTCTAGGCAGTCTTGATAATTCAGTGGGGAATAGGACAGGAACAAGCTGGGGCATTGCTGAATAAATCTGTAATTGTGTTTTTTGCTGTTCTGGGCTATGGCTGGTGTTTAACACGATGAACTAAAGCTGCTTTGAGTAGCTGCACCGAGGAGGCTCGGAATGGTAGGAAAGTATGGCAGGAGGATTTAGTCTGTGGTGCAGTGTCTGCTCTCATGTTCTGCAAAAATGGTTTGCAGAAGTGTTTACATTTGTTTGTGGTTTGCCTAATTAGAGCAGAACTTTGCACTTTCAGTGTAAACAGTGGTCCTCGGGGAACTGCCTGCTGCCGGAGAAATGGGAATTGCAAGAATGTGAAAGGCAGGATTTGGGCTGGCAGCAAAGCCTGGCTGTGGGCTGGAGTTGTGCTTCTGGGGCTGTGTTCTGTGGTTAGGAATGTAAACTTGTAGTGTGCATTTACTGGGTCTTAGAGCTAAACAAGAGTTATAGAATATATAATTATGTGGGACCTACCAGCATTAGAATGATGGAGATGGAGACTCAGCTGCTTGACTTGGGTCTTGGTGTTGATGTGCTGAGAGGGGCTGTGGTCTTTTGAGAGAGATCAAGCCCAAAGAATGCATCTTTGCTTTACCTAATCTCAGGTTAAAACTGACCCTATTACTGCAAGATGGTTTTCTCCTGGTTTGGGTCCTGGGAAGGTGGATTCTTTCCAAAACACAGAGGGCAGTCTGGCATTTGTTTTTGATCACGTTCTGACTTTGAGGGTTTTCATTGGCAAACACAGGCAGGAAGTTCTGTTTCTTCTTTCAGCTGTTAGAAAATAAAGCTTTGGAGTGTCCTGTGCTTAAAGACACTTGTTTCTGATGCTGCTCCAGATCAAATGCCAGCAGCTTGCCAGTCTTTGGAAGAGGATCTCTCTTCCGATCAGTAATCTTTTGAAGGTTCACTGGACACAGATGGGAGATCATCATGTCCTTTCATTCCACAATAATGCTCTGCATACAGTTTAAAGCTGATGTAATTTAGACTTTCTTTGTGCTGGAAGTTGCTGTGAACTGATATTCTCAAACCATTACAAGTTAGAAATTACTAATATGACTGCTCAGACAAGTAGATCTACAGATAATGTGTGTGATAGAAATACCTTAAAAGGGGGAAAGCAGATGCTGTTAAAATTACCTGCTTCTCAAAGCAGCTTCCTCAGGTGATTGAAGACACCCGTATTCAATTTCAGTGTAAATGAAAGTTTTCAAAATAAAACCTTCTCAGTAACATGCACATCACATCTTTCTCATTTTCACTTTCCATTAGCTACAGATGTGGAGCAGATGAGTTCCTCCTCTCCTGTCCTCCCTATGAACTCCATGGGCAGTAAGTACCCCTTTTCTTGCCATGTGTGATGAGGTAGAATTTCTCATTCTGAGATAATCCAGAGATGTGAATTGATACTCCATGGTAGAGACTTGGAGAAGTTTTAGAGCTGATGCTTATTCACGGAAGTGGGGATTCTCATAGCTGAGAGCTGATGAGGTATTTCTCACAAAAGTAGCACAGACCAGGTCTGTACATCACTATTTACACCAGCAGAATGCAGGTTGTGTAACGTGTGTTGCCACCAGAGATATCTGAGTGAAGGAGATGCCTGCATGAGTGACAGAAACTCCTGAGGTGATGTAAATTATGTTGACATGGGAGTATTTTTCTGTAGTGTTTCAGTGTTACACTTGGAAATCTATAGCCTGGAATTTCTCATGAAACTGGGAGCAGTTGGTGAAATCCTCCTCAATTTCAGGGTAATTCTGGGCCTGTAATTTTTTGAGACTTTGAAAACCTGAGCTGCTGGACACCTAAAAAAGTAGGAATTTAGAATTTCTTCTTAACACTCCATCTAGTGGCATTTGCTGTGCAGAGGGACCAGTCGATGGGAATCCACTAGATGGCAACAGGCCCTTGTCAGACTGGTGGGACTGGGAAACCGTGTCCTTAACAGGGCTGAGAACCCCTCATTCAGAGCAACTTTTCATCTCATTGTTTGGGAACTCTGTGCATTTTTCAAATGTGGCAGACTTTTAACTGACAGCTCATTTCAAAAGTAATGCTCAGATGTTCACAACTGCTAAAAGCCTCCAAGGGCCAGGACGTGGCCCTTTCCACGTGCCTGTGTGCTGGTGGACTTGCACTTACTTTTACTGGAGAACTGTGGTTCCTCTGTGATGGGAATGAAAATATGGTTCCTTCCTTTATAATGAGAACAGCCCTGCAGAATGTGTGCATGGTAGGCTACAAGTTGTAAACAT
The DNA here is from genome assembly GCA_013397055.1 of Pachycephala philippinensis. Taxonomy (NCBI): domain Eukaryota; kingdom Metazoa; phylum Chordata; class Aves; order Passeriformes; genus Pachycephala; species Pachycephala philippinensis. The sequence goes on along the minus strand of VWZT01001890.1, from coordinate 1,238,922 downwards.
GTGTGCAGTTATTTGCCTGTTGATTAATAAAACACATCTTTGTTGGTATCTAGCTAGGTTTTCATGCAGTTTATCACTTTTATATGCAAACAGGTAATTTGCAAATGCATATGTAGAATAATTTGTCATCTAGAGGCGTGTAGAGTTTATGGTGATATATTGGCTAATATTCTGTTGAACCTTTGTGGCCTGACATAGCTCAGATTTACTCTTGTGCATTGAAAGGTATTAAAACAAAACTAAATTTTCCATAGTATTCTCCCAGCAGAATGTGCCTACAAAAAAAGGGCAGGGCTGTCCAGCATGAGCTGAGTGACCCTCCTTCCCCCTCAAATAACTGTATTTATTGCTAGTGTGAGTTTGTCTAGCTACAGCTTTCATGTCTGTTATCTTTTGCCAAACTGAAAAATGCTTGTCAAACGTCTGTTCCCTCTGAAGATATTTATATAAACTTTTGATAAACTAAATAAACTGAGCTCCTCGAGTTCTTTTGATGTCTTGCTGTCTCTCGATCACCGGGTCAGTGCTGGTGGCCACTCCGGTCAGTCATGGTGATGACCCAGCCCTGGCTGGCCTCTGGTGTGGATGGCTGAGCCCTGCAATTCCTGCTGGGCAGGTCCCAGACCTCTCCAGCCCCAGCTGTCCCAGGGCTGTAGTGGCAGCACTGGATGTGTTGGTGCTCAGTCACCCTGGTGTGCCCCAGGGCAGGCAGATCTGCAGGGTGGTGGCTCTGCTAGGCAGCAAACAGTTGCTGACACAAACATCTAAAGCTTCCCAAGCATGGGTTTAAAAACATTCTGAACATGCCTGCTAACCTGTCTTCCCTTAGTTAAGTTTTTTCCTTTGCTGTCTCCTTACCAAACATGATTAAAGAAAAAAAAAAAAATCTGGAGGATTTTTTACAGATGAGTAGGAACCCAAATTTTAAGCTTATTTGTGCATGCAGAGCATTTGAGAGGTGTGGAGTGTCTGCTCAAGCCTTTGGCTTGTTGTGCATTGGCAAACTGAGGTAATGGCCCCTTTGCTGTAATTTTCCCTGTTTGTCTGAAATGCCTTATTCAGAGAAATTGCAGTCAATTATTTTACATGTCCTTGCAGTAAAGACGAACACCTCTGTCAGGACTTCTGTACTTTCTACTTTCATACAGGTATACTTGAGGAAAACCAGTTGGCTGAAATGTCTGTTTAAAATAACACAGAAGTGCTTTCTTGTACATCATGTAAGATGTCTCTGGAAAAAATCCAAATTGTGCACTCTCACTTCCGAATGAGTCTGCCAAGCATGCTGAAAAATCTGAGATTTCAAAGGCAGAATGTCAAACTGCATCAAAAATGAGTCATTTGTCTTGTTTTCATAATGTTAAAACAATTTGGCAGACACGCTTTTGGGCTGTTCACTGTTACACTGCTGTGGTAAATTCCCTGTACCAACCCACCACACTTACCCAGGGTGTCAGTGGAGGTGCTCACTGGGGTGACAGAACAGGGCCCTTTGCTGTCACACTCAGGGAGAGGGCAGATTTTTCCTAAAACTCCCCTTTTGCAAAGCTCGGTCTGTTTAGTGTGTAGCTGTTGAACTTGGTGGAGCTGTTCCTGTGCAAAATTGAACAAGTTTAAGTCTTTTAAAAGAACAAGCAGATTTATTTTGAATATTCACCAAACTGGAGTTTCCGAGTCGTTGGTGAGTTGTTCTGACTTGAGCTGTACAGTGAGCTGAGGGACATGGTTCCTGTGGGATAGCAGCACAGCGTGCCTGAACAGGCTGCTTCAGGATAATCCTGTGAGCAACTGGAGGAGCAGACAAGGTGTAGAAGTGCTTGGACCCTGTACTGCACAGGGAATTGACTGATACTGAGCAGAGTGGGATCCAGCATCCCTGCTCTGAGTGGTGTGGGGGGCACCACAGGGGCCTCCTCCCTTTACTGCATCACCCTGTCCAGAGACAGGGGCATTTCTGGGAGCAGGTATGTCATGCCAATCGTGTAAAAACACTTGGAGGGCAGCTCGAGAGGCTGCTCCTGTGTCTCACAGCAGTGTCAGTCGTGTCTGTCGTGCAGAGATGTGTCTGCTCCTCCCTGCACAGCCGCAGAGCAGAAGGTCCCTGCTTGCCCCAGGCAGGCAGATCCAGCTCCTTGCCTTTCCAATGTAATTGAAGCTGGCCCTGCCCACCACAGCCCTGATCATGTTCTCTGCAGCATTACCTTAAATCACTGTTTTCTGCTTTGCTTCCTCCCATCCTCATCGCTGTCAATCCAAAGCCCCACAGCTTCAGTTCCTTTTCATCTCTCACTGGTCACTTTGTAGGACCAGTGCTGTTCCATAGCTTGGCTCCCTCAGGAGGAAGTTTAATTTCCTATAACCTGGTAAAGCTGTAGGTTTATGCTTTACTGATAGATTTGCCAACTGGGTGTCACTTTTATTAAAACTGAACTAGTTCCTCAACTGTTCTGCTCCTTTAAAAATCCCTGTGCAGTTCTTAATTAGCACTCAGATTTGCTCATGAAGGAGCTGGATGACGTGTCCTGAACTTCTTTGGTGGGACAATGGCACAGCCATAGACCTGCCTTACACAGTTTTGGGAGGCAGAACTTGGACACGGCATTTCTTTGGCAAAAGTGTCGCTTTTCTTGCCGGAAAAGCCACGCTGGCCTTTTCCATCTCTGTGGGTGGTCCTGGGCTGTCGGAGCGGGTGGTCCTTGGCTGGCTGGTCCGCAGTTTGCATTCATTGATCAGTGAGTTGATAGAAATGAAAACCCACCGACAGCAATGAATGTTGATTGCAGCCATTAGATGCTGAAGGTGCCACGGTGACGGTGCTGTCACATGGAGCTGTTCTTATGGCAGCTGTCAGGTCTTGGTGATTCTGGCAAGCACACGTTCACAGGGAGAGGAGTAGAAAATATTCTTCTTTAGAAACGACATAAAAACTAAGGTATAAATCACCTTTTGTTTTGTAAAGGTGATTATTTTTGCTTGGTTACTCCACTTCTACTCCAGATTTTTGCGGTTGGGAATACCAGATCTGTAGTTGATGGAGCAGGTAACTACCAGCTGAACCACTTTCCACTGGCACCCGTTTTGACAAAGGCCTGTTTGATACTTTAGTGCCCGACAGTGATCTGATATAAGCACATAAAGGTGCCAGGTGTGTTTGAAGGGAATAGCCTTAAATTTCAACAGCCTGTGCTTTCTCTTCAGCTTGAGATGGGGTGGGGTTTTTTTCTTTTTTTTGTTAAGTGCTGCCCATCTGTGACCATATACAGAAGTAGAATGACACACGTTAGAAGATCTCTTCTTCTAGAACAGCCCAAGACAATATTCCCTGGCCCGTGCTTTGGGTCTTTTCTTATTTTATGGATTCTGTGGTCCCTGTGAGGGCAAAACAAGTGCCTGCACCCTTGTGAAGGCAGATGCTGCCAGAGCCTGCAGTCCTGGTCACCCAGCCGGGCTGGAGAAGGTTCCACCTAGGTACCCCTGAGGTGCCCGAGCCCTTGGCTTTCTGTTCCTTTGGAAGGAAGGCTGTTTCCTTGCTTGCCTGGCTGCACAGCGACAGCCTGAGCCACAGGAGCAGCTGGACCTGGCTGGGAGGGAGCCGCTCCTCGCCCAGCATTCCCGGTGAGCAGCTGCTGAAACCCAGTGCAGGTTCCTGGGAGCAAATGAACTGACATTCCAAAGCTTTTTCCAGCAAAGCTCAAGTTGCCAGCCCAAATGGAAATGAGGTTTCCCTCCTGATCTGGCCTGTATTCTACTATTTTGAACATACACCGTGCTCAGATTTGTTTCCAAGTGTCCCATATGGTGTGGATACGTTCCTGCTTTTGTGCTGCCCATACAAAACCTTCCATTGATCTCTTATACTCTGTTCTGCAGAAATTCTATGCTAGTATAAAGCTTTAATTCTTTTTTTTTTTTTTAAGAGAAAACAAGCATTTCTTATACACCAATTCACTTTTAGAGAAAGTAGAACTGGAAAAACTCAACCTCTGTAGCTCTTAATATAATCTGTAAATCATGACCTGCTAATGGCAACCACATGTGAAATCTCTGAAGGTTCAGGCTTTCCATTTAACAGAGGGTTTGTGATAAACCTCAAGGTACAGTCAACGGTCGATGGTTTTTTCTAGTTCTCAAACTCACCGACAGCGTTGAATGTTCACTGAAGCTATCCAAAGATGGCTGTGTACATGCACTGTACAGATTTTCCATGCATATGTTTTCCATAGACTGGCAGTGGAAACACTGCTGAGGACTGCACATTCTTTATTGTAAAGCCTTAAACTGCAAAGTATTTTAATTACGGAATGGAACCTCGAGGACTAATGAATTGCAGAAGTGTAACACTCTGGTTATGGATGCTGAGTTGACTTAGTATTTCTTAAACCAGCTTTGAATATATCGGAGTTGCAGTTGTAGAAAAGCCTTTCCTCTTGTGGATATGCATGTTCTCAATAGCAGCACCAAGGATGTTTATAATGATTCTGATTTCTTTATAAAGTTCACTTAAAAACCAAAAAAACTGGGGGTGGGGGGCACCCATAATGCTAAAACAACAGAGAGAACAGATCTACTTCTTAGTGGAGTACATACTGTCTGTATTTCCACAGCTCCTGTTCCCACTCTTTTTTCCCCTGAAAAGAGGAAAAGGGGGTTTAATCTCTTTAAATCTCTATATTGCATCTAATTATCTTCACCTTCTCCACCTGGCTTGCATGGTTCCAGAGAGATGAATTATTTGCAGTTTGTTTGTTAAAAAGTGTATCTGCTGCTATATCTGAAGTAACTTTGCTGTGAGTGCAGTGGAGCCTACAGAGTCAGTGGGGATAATTTACAGTTAACTGCTGGAAACTTGCTTTAAATATGAAGTATTTTCTCTTGTTGTAGGGATCTAGCAGTTTCTCTCTGAATATCCTGAGCTGATACATGTAATTTAACAGTAAGTGTATTGTCTAATGAAGTACTTGAAGCAATCTTGCTCCAGGAATACAGTTTGTAGCCTGCACTTAAACTGACTGATTTTAATGATATCATTAAACATCAGCTGATACTGAAAATCAAAAGAATTCTCTGAAAATTAGTCTCACCTTTTTCTTGCCATCTTTTGGAGTAAGAGCTGGTGGAAAGAACAAAGACAATTTAAATTAATCACAAGCAGTGCTCAGCCTGGAGTGTTAAGCCGCAGGAGTGTCCCAGTGTGAAGGGTGACTACATGTGGTAGGTATAACATAAATCAAGGGAACTCAGTTCAAGTCAAGCATGAAATTTTGGTTTTAACAAACCAAAACAGTGTGTTTGTATTTAAACGACGTTGTGAGAGAGGCTTTTTTCTCAATTCACTACTTCCTCCTTTATCCCTCCAATGACCTTCGAGGTAGTGATTTTCATCTTCTTGTTTCATGATTTCAGAGCCTGAATTTCTTCTGAATGTAAAACTGTACACGTTATTTCTATATCCTGGCTGCACACTCCTTCCCCTTTGCAAAGTTCAGTGCTTTCCATCAGATTTATTGGACAGACTCCAAAATGATAAAATAGTTCTCTGGAAACGGTAAGTGGGCAATATGTGCAAGGCACACTCCAAAAGTTATGGTCTGCACTGAACCTTCAACACACCCTCCTCTCTCAGGCTTCTTTCACCTAGGAAGCACTGAAACAAGAGCTGACAGCTGCCACCTCTATTGTTATTCCTTAATTATTATTTTTTGTTGTGAAAAAAGCAGTAAGTGGACCCTCCCCAGATGCTGACGGGGTCCCTGAAAGCCCAACTCTGTTCTCTGTGCACCTTGTAAACTGGGATCCCTGTAAGGCCACCAGTCAGGAGGCAGTGATTGCTGAACTAGACCTTTTCTATGAATGAAAGTATTGAACATTCGGAGCACGTGGGGTTTTCTTTCAAATTACAGTGGAGAGAATGGGTTTCTGTATGAAGAAAATGGTTTCCTCAAAATTTGCATACAAACCCTGAAACACAGAGGTTAACCTGGTAACTGTCTGGCACAGGACTGATTTAATTTGGTGGATGTTTCTTGTGCTCTTTTTATTTACGGTGCCTGAACAATTCTTACACCCTAATCCAATCATTCTACTAGCTCCTCACAATAAAGCTTTTATTTAGCAGGGCAGGAATCCCAACAGCACTGCCCTAAAGTATCACTAAATAAATTTTACATACGCATCTGGTAGTAAAGCAGATCCCTTTCCCTCCCACCCCCTGTGCTGTAGCTGTGACTCTCATGAGGGAGCTGTGTGACCCCAGTGATGCAAACTGGGGCCAAGATTGTCCTCAGCACATGACAGTGTCTCACTGCCTGCCTGGAGCATCCACGGAAATGCCATGTGCAAGCACGTTGGCTTTGTCCTGGAACAAGCTTTAACTGTACTATAAAAAAACGTGTTTTCTTTGTCAAGGTAAATGATTTCAGCAGGCTAAGCATGCAAATACACCTTGGGGAGACAAGAGCATGGGATTGCTGGCAGTAATTTTAGTTATTGCTGTTTCACTGAAATTAGGATGAGCGTTTAACTAGCAATGCCATGGCCAAACACCTCAGATTCAGCAGTCTCCTACAGTGAGCACTGGAGATTGTTTTTAAACTGTCCAAAAATTCCTTGGATTACTACTTGACAAGTCCTGGGGCTACATGAAATCAGGGGACAAAGTCACCAGTCTGTTCCATTTGCCCTTTTAGAACACAGTGCTGTGATGGTGATCCTAGAGAAAATAGATGCAGAGCTCTTCTGGGACCTGGGAGAAATGCTGTTAGTGCCAGTTTCCAGCCATTGAGGGAGGACTTACCAAGTTCTTTTGATCTCGTTCTAAGTTGACAAGCTTGCTTGTGGATGCAACATACCCTAGACTTTTGTAAGGTGTTTGACTTAATACTGAATGACAATTTAAACTGGTATGATACAAATTTGCTGTGGCAAATGTTAAAGGGATTAACAAATGACAAATGGGGAGGTCTAAATGCAATTCCAAGTGGGAACTTGATCCAGTTGGCGCAGCCTTAGGACGACTTGGCCATGTCCTAAAGCATTGTGGTTTTTGGCCTGGGAGAAACGTAGCATCCCACATTAGCAAGTTTGGGGTTTTTTAGACAGAAGAGTGACACAGATTTGGATCTCTAGATAAATCAGGTGTAAGTGAATGCTTTGGTACAGTGGAATGCGAAGTTCCATGTTTGGGAACAAGGAATACACACCATGTGTGAGGATAAAGGACTCGGCCCATGAAGCAGTACTTGCCACAGTAATTAAGTGCACGTGTGTGCACAATCTGACTCCTACTACTGTGCAAACAGTGAAATATTGAACAGCAGCACAGGCTGGTGCATCTGCATTTAGTTCTCCTGAAACTGCTGAAAGGATGCTGTAGCCAGTTCTGGCACAGGCTGCCCTGAAGACATCACTGAGCTGAGCAGGTTTCTGAAAGGTTGAGTGGGGAGCAATTAAATAATCAGAAAGACTGTCACCAGTAAAATAAGGTTCTCTGAGGTAAACCAGTGAAGGTTCAGGAGTTCTGTGCTGTCTCTTAGTATCTTCACCTGCACAAATGAGCCACTTAGAGCACAGCAACCCCGCCCCGGGTTTGGGAATGGGTCTGGCTTCATAGCGGGGAAGCAGAACCTTGGCAGTGGGTGTTAGCAGGGAAAAAAGGTTTGACTCTTCAGAAACTCGAGGTATCAACTTGTGTTTCAAGAGCATGTAGAAAGAGTGGAAAGTATTTTTGACTTACAGGGATGTGATTTTGCAAGAAAATTATACTAGACGTTCATGCTTGAAAAATACTAGGCTAGGACTGAGCAAGTGATTTCAGCTGAAAAGTAAAATTATTTTGGTTTTGATTCTTTTTGCCAAACATGATAATATTTTAAAATAAGGCATTTATGAATGAGCTACTCTGGATGTTCTTGCAATCTGACATCCCAGATTGAGTAATGAGATGCCCTGTATTTTTTAAAGTGCTTCACCAGACTCTTTCCGAGCTATCAAAACGGTGAAATAGTTGTATTTTTAAAGCAAAACTTGTTTTATGTTTCTAGAACAAACACACAAGCTCTCAGAATCAAACTTTCCATCTCCTGTGACCTCCTAAAGGAAAGAGTCATCAAATTTGCTTGGTGGGAGGGGCTGGAAGACATGACCATGGGCAGGGGCTTCCTTGCTGACCTACTTAGGCAGGAGTGATGGCCTGGATTAGAGCCCAGCTCGCTGTCCTGTCTCCAGAGTTGTTCTGTGCAAGGTGGAGGGATCAGCATGGGATGTCTCACGCCCTGCCTGCCACACAGCACATCTCCCCAAGGACTGAGCACAGTCTCAGGCAGGCCAGGGAGAGGATCAGCAGCTTCTTCAGGACCGTGACAGCTTCCCAGCACCCCAAGGGTGGTGTAGGGGATGCTGTTCTGAGCAGACAAGCAGGGATGCGTTCGGAGAGAGCTCCACTTATGAACTGTTTGTACCTGCACTGGAACAAAATGACCTCAGCCCAGGATGTCTCAGTAACGGTGTCGTCATCTCATTTCACAGAACTTCAGAAATTGTCTTTGTTGGGAAAAAAACTACTTTGGATGTTTGGGACCACTACTGAATTGCAGCTGTTGGCTGCAATCAATAAAGCAGTTCTGACTCTTAAAATAAAATCAAACCAGTGGCTAATGGATGTTTGGAGAAGGATACAAGGAGGAGAAGCTTGCATATTTCCTGCTAATCATCTCCTGTCTTCCAGACATTTTTCAACACACACAGACTTCTGGAGACAGGCTTCTGTGCGTTCAGTCAGCAGGAATGCATTTTTCTTTTCATGAATTTGCACAGCTTCCCTGTGAACTTTTATCCCCTGTCTGTTAAGATAACATTTGTTGCCATGAAGATGATTGGCTGTGTTAGATCCATCACCTTTAATGGAGAGGAATCTCAGGTGTCCTCCTGATGGATTCCTGCAGTTGCACTGTGCCCCGGCACATCTAACGCTGGGTAAGCAGCTTTGTGAGATATAAATAACGTTGTCTTTTCTGCTGTATTAAACATGCTCACAGTTCTTCATCACTGAGGACCGCGCTGCTCCAGACCCAGGACGTGTTACATTTATTGTGGTGGTGAATTTAGGATAAGTGCTTCTTCAGAAGGTCCCCCTGTGCTGACTGCTCTTCTTGGCTGGCAGCTTTGTGTCTGTGAAGATCAAAAGACTTCCCATTAGCTGTGAATTCAGGCATAGTTCCTGTGCCTGCTTTGGGAAGGAGAGAGATGATCCTAACTGCAGATGATTCTGTTACCGAGATTGTTTTCTGCCTTTTAGCTTTTTAGAAATTGCTGGCAGAGTCATCAGTCTGACAGTTTTCACAAAAATTAGTTCCTGCGTTTCAGAGAATTGCCTTGTTGTGCTGAGGCTGGAAGGAGCTGGACTTGCCAGTCTTTGCCAGGGCAGGTAGGGCAGGAAGCACCTTTGGTTCTCCTGCTGGTCCCCAGAGCCCAGCTGAGGTTCCCTGGTCATTGTTTCTGGGTGTATAATATAGCTGGATAATGTCAGAGAACCCTGAGTTTGGAGTTAAGGTCTCCTTTGCTTTGGTGGGGCAGTGCCTCGGGTGGGCTCACCCCGAGCACGACGCCTGCCCCTGGATGTGTCTTTCACAGGAATCATTTCAGTTCTCCCGTGTGAGATACTGAAGACGTGCCCAGAACCTGCACTTGTAATGGCCAAACATGAGGAAAATATGCTGCAAAGTAATTGGGAGAGAAATCTGAGGTCTGTTTTGTTGAGATGGCTTCCTGTGACTTCAGACCAGGGACATGACCCCCATGGAACTGCTGCCACGTGCCCTGTTCACACATTGATCATACACAACACTACAAAAATATGTTTTGGGTTTTTTTTAATATGCTAATTGGGACTTTTAGATTTGATTCCCTGTTTGGAATATTAGCAATTCCATATGGATAAAGCTTAGGTTATCTGCTTGGGAAGCAGTATGGATGGAGAGGGATCAAATGGAGGATTTGCTTTTCATAATCATAATGTCTCCTCCTGATTCATTGATAACTGTCCCTTTGAAGATAATTAGTTCCTGGTTTTCATCTTTATAATCCAGCAATTCTCATCTGATAGACTTCAAGATTTGAAGTTCTTCTCAAAAGAAATACCTGTAAAATCTCAGGTTTTGGCTCAGTTTTGGCAGTGCAGCACCTCTGGGTCAGATTTACACTGCCACCTTGTAAGACTCCATTTCATGATACGCTCAGTGCAATAAAGATTTCACTTCCAGTAACTGTATATAACTGAAGCACAGAAAATGACATTACAATGACATTGTAATGAGCAGGAAAATGAATCCTCATGTGGCTTTCTCCCCATCCTCCTCCCAAAGGTTATGCGATTTCTTATCCCTTGCCAACATCTGGCTTGGCTGGAAGCGTGTTATTCTTTCCATGAGCAGTGTCTTCCTTGTGAGCTGAGCGGGTGCCACACAGAACAAGTGCCCTGATCCCACTGAACCTCTGCAAGATCCTGCTCCCATCTTCTGGCCATGCGCACTCCCCTTCAGCTGCAGCAGGTACCACAAGGATGGATGGATGTGCTCCGGGCTGACAGGGAAACATCACATCCTAAGCATGGTCCCATCCACACCAAGAATGGGTTTCCACTATGTCTCCTTGCTTTTTTTTCCCATTTTCACGCCAAATTCATTCAGCCTTGTTTACACATGGTCTGAATGTGCCTTGATCACGCAGCGTTGGCTTCAGAGCTTCAGCCGTGTTTCTGTGAGACTTTCCTCCCACTGTGTGTGGCTCAGCCAGAGCAGCACGTCTTGAACTGTTCTTCAGGTGTTAAAATTTAAAATAGAAGTGTCTTCAAAGACTTGTAGAACAACTAACTGTGATTTGGGGGTAAAAAAAGAGGCGGTCTTTTCTATCTGGTTACCAGGCAAATATTCTGTTGGAAGAAAGACTTCCTCCCCCGCCTCTTATATATTTAATTTCTTTGCTTTTGCATGCTTTTAAATATTGGATGGATGTGGATATGACCCCCAGGTGAGCAGGATTCAGCCATTCTTCTCTGAATTATACATTTAGCCTATTTAAATGCAGCCATCATGTGAAACAAAAAGGAGAAAATGTACTTATGGTCATTTAGAAGAATGATCTTTGGATAACGTCACCAAATATCGCAGGGTTTTATCTTGCCTATAAAATAAATTGGTCCCAGTGTGCTGTGAGATGCACATAAAAGTTTGAATATGAAAGTAGTATAAAATTCAGATGAGTTGGTAGAACTCGCTTTAGAATTTTGAAAGAATTTAGAACAGATTTCCTAAGATCGATGTACAAGGGAGGGAGGGACGTGCTGCAGATTTTCATTTGTGAATCCCAACCTATTGGCCTATTTTCTTTTTTGGTGTCCTTTCTCCTGATGTTTGATCGTATTAGGGACCTTTTGTCCTGGGGTGTGATGAGAGCACGAGTGTTCCAGATGTGCTTTGCACCCCAGCACGATAAGCCACAGAGACTGATGACGATGGTAATGCCCCAATTTGGTTGGTGGTCTTTGGACTGCGAGTTCTGCAATCACTTCATTATTTTTATAGTTTTCCTTTTACACTGGACTCATTGGTGTTTAGAAAAGAGTTTCTAATATTTTGAGACACTCCTTCTTGTCTTCCCTCTCGCCAGTACTTACACCAACAACATGGGGTTTGCATGGCCTGTGTTGTAGTAATTGCTTTCTACCGGAACAATTAAGAGCTGTGAGAGGAGAGGAAATTTGGCTAAAATGTTCCAAATGGAAATCTGCTTTTATGTGGTTTCAGAACGACAACCCAGCAAGCATAGGTGGATGTACTGTAAAGTGTCAGGATTCAGACAGCACCATCCTTATCCTCAGTAAACAGGCGGGGTTGGGAGGGACGTCTGGAGCTGGGCACTCCACACCAGCTCTCCTCCCAGAGCACCACAAAGCTCACACAGATAAAAACAAAACAGCCTCACTCAAATATTTCTGTACGTTCTTCTCTTCCAAAGTAGACTGCAGAAATATTGCATCTACACCCTGGTTACTAAAGGCAAAAAATGAATTAAATAGGGCAAACAAAGCTGGAGCTAAGCTATTATGTGTTTCAGATTGCTTAGTATTTGGCATGTGGACCAAATGCTTTAGATTATAAGGCATAAGCCTTTCAGAACCTTAAGTTATTTTAAAATTAAATGGATGACAGGCACAGGTCTGCTGCATGGATTTGATTTTCTTTGTGTCTTAGCAGAAGTACTAAGCAATGTCTCTAAGTATCTAATAAAGCTATTTTCTGCTATTACAGAAAGGTTTGCTATGAGAAACAGAACTGAGAGAGGACCACATTTTCAATAAAACAAATTGAACAGATTCTCAGAAATCTAGGTCACAGTAACAGATGACCTATACATGGTCCTAGTTTTTGATGCAACTGTCTAATCTGCTCTGAGAGTACTAGCCAGACATCATTCCTAATTGACCTTGATATTCAGTGAACAGAAAGAAAGCTAAAGCCACATGATATTTAAATCTTTAGCAGAAAATAATATATGGCAAACTTGAACGCATTGTTTTGTAACTAGGATCTTTTTAATGCGAACCTTGTCTGCAAACGTGTTGATCATCTTAAAAGTCTGAATTTGAGGCTCTACCTAAAGAGATAAATCTGACTAGGAAGAGCCATTCATTCCACCCAGTTGCAGGGGAGGGTTTTGTGTCCGTCGCATAACCACAGTCTGTAGCACGGGCGCCCTGGTGGGCTCCCCCAGCCTCCCCCGTGGAGGAGCAGTGCTCTCAGTGAGGTGAGAGCTCTCTCCTTGCCTGCACTGGGGGGGCTCAGCTCCAGCAGGAGCCCCCGGGGTACCCAGCCCTGGTTATGTAAATGGAGCTGCTGCCACTCCAGGGCACTGGCGTGCGTGCAGCTGGAAGTGTAAGTGAATATGGGAGACTGGGAATTGCAGTGCGTGGTGAAACCCTGACCACTTCGGCTCATAGACCAGATAAATCCCTTTTGTTCATGACATCAGACTCAAGATGTAGCACTATTTACAGAGGCACTGCAGACTTGAACATGGGAACAGAGGGATGTGTGCTCTAATGCTCAAGTAATGTGTGTTCAAAAGCCTGGAAAAAGCAAAGTAGGAAAGCCTTGAATACTCATATGACAAGGTATTTTCCAAGAGAACTATAAACTGATTTGGTTACCAAATTGAGAATCGGTACACGTATTGACAGAATTTTGGGGATTGGTAACCTATAGCTCACTGGACTTGTGTTCCAATGTGCCTGCCCTGGACAGGCAGTGCCTGTGTCTCCCCTGGGCTCACCCTGCCTGGGCTGGAGCCCCCCAGAGCACACAGCCCCTGTTCCCTGTGTGTCAGAGCAGCTCCAAGCTGAGGGCAGTGACCCTGGGGGGACACGTTCCTGCTCCACGTGCCACCTGTGCCCACCCAGCCCTTGGAGCTGGGCATCTCATCCCACAGAGCCTGGCCTTTCCGAGGGAAACACTGGTTAACCTCAGGGCTGAGCAGTGCTGTGCTGCAAACCCAAACTGTGCACGATCCCAAAGCTGTTATGGTGGAAAGGGACCTGCTACCGGGCAGCAGAATTCCCATTCCCAGGCTTCCTGCAATATTCATTCCCACACAATTAACTGCTAATGCAGGAGGGTTCTTGGGTTTGAGAGGCAGCACTCGGCACTCAGAAATGTGCAGTTTTACCCAGGTCATTGCTGGCAGTGGGGTTCATTTCTTTGTGTTATGGTCCAGGGCAGCTGCAGATGGTTTGAGCTACTCCAAGGCAGAACACGGAGGGCAGGAATGACTGAAGTCTGTTTGAAGAGGTGATGTCATCAGACTGTGTGTCCGTGGTGCTTCTTAGGGAAACACATGCTTCCATGTTATCCTTAATATCAAAACACCCAATTGTTATCTTTTGAGTTCTTAACATTTGAAACTGTTGAGCACTATTAATCAGCGCTGTGGGTTTGAAACGATTACAGCATCTGCTGGCTATTATTAAGATAAAATGAAATTCTTAGGATTCCACATTTTTTGTTAAATTGCCAAGTGTATTGTGAGATCTCAGCATACCTGACGCATTTTTATTGGCAACCAACCCTGTAATGCAATACCATCTATTAATGGTCGGATTATACACGCGCTGGTCTTCTGCATCTGCTGCAACTTCCAAGGCTGTTAGTGGTTGTGACAGTGGTTCAGGCTTTATAAGCTTTCCCTTGGAATAGTTGTAACTGGAGTTGTGAAAACTGACTTTGGCATTATCTGTTATTTCTATGTGCAGTTTAAATAAACCCTGACCACATGAGAAGAGCCATCAGCATCCTTTTCTTATGTGCATGATAGGATTATTCCCATGTCCAGGCTGAGTCTGCGGATGTTGTTGGGGGCGGGTTATGCCCAGACATTCCTCTTACGGCTATTTCGATTAAGCAGAAGTGCTTTTTGCCTACTTATAATGGTCTGGTTTCCATTCAAAACTATGTGCTTAACAGGTACTCAAAATCTTACGACCCAATTGCAAGGACAGAATTTAACTTTTCAGCACATTTTTTTTAGACAGCACTTTCAAGGGGTAAGTTTTAACATAAGCATCTGGGTGAATATTAAGTATTAGCAATCTTACAGGTAACAGAAACGGTTGCTGTATTTTAAGAACACCATGGAATTTCATCTAAAAGTGTGTTGTAGATAGAGCCATCGATATCCTTAACCTTTATTAAAAATAATAACGTTTTTGTTCAAAGGCCTATTTTAGGTAGGTCCTCCTGGGCTTGTCAGTACCAGCAAGAAAAAAAAATCAAAATAGGTGATAAGAATTGGGCTAGATTACAATCAAGCTAAGTTTTACTGAGAAATAATACACCCAAGCCATTGTACTCCATCAGGAAAAGAATTCAAGGAAGTTATATAATTACTCAGACAAAACTGACTCCTGTGAAAAGCATTCACATTCACATTTATATTTTTAATGTTCTGAAACAGCAGCTGAAAATTCTGTGAGCTGGCCCCTCACATGTGTGGTGTTTATTAGTTGTACAAGAAGCACCTTTTTAGAAGTGTGTTCTTTTAGTCATCCAGCCTTTTTTTGCCCTACGTTGCTTGAAGGACCAGTGGAAGCAAGTCCATCATCTGCCTCATGGGCTGGTCAGAGCATTAGCACTGCTCTTCCCAGGTGTCTCCCTGGAAGATGGACCTTCCTTGCTTTAGAACTCTTCCCCTTTTCCTGAGCTCACAAGGATTGCGTTGATAAAAACGCGCTCAATGGCAGCAAACAGCCCAACATTTGTTTCTGTATTTTATGATGCTTTGTATGGCTGCAGCTCATAACAAACACACACCCCACTTCCCAACTGCAATACACAACTCTCACTTTCATTGTTTTTCCTGGGTGAAGAAGAGCCAAGTCATCCCAGTCCTGCTGCTCTCGCAGCAAGGCTCACACCTAGAGCCACCCCGACACTGTGCCTGGCACAGTTTGAACAGTCTTAAAAGCCCATTGGACCGGGTGTTTTATCTGGCACTGAGGTGGTAGGGGAGGTAAGATTTATGGAAAAATACGAAAGGAGAGGAGGACCAGCCCCAACCCTGCTGCTCTTTGGGTGAGGACTGCCCCGAGCCCCGGCGCACGGCCGCGGCGCCGCGCACAGCGAGGGGCTGGCTTCTCAGCTAATAAAACCTGCTGGTTGGTTTTCTAATCTCGATAATTTCTGCTCATTGGCTCCAATCAGCGGATTAAAGCCCAGTCTCCGAGCAGTTCTCATTTTAACTCCAGACTGGGGGGAAAGTAGGGGAAATGGGAGGTACCAGACACTGAGCGGTTTGGTTTTTCTTATTTATTTTTGTGTTTCCCAAGTTGACACAACTGAACAATGTTCTCCTCCATAGCTGGTACTGGAGCTGCATGGAGTAAATTTACGGAACCTTTTAGGATGAAATGAGCTGCCCAGCCTTGTCCCCTTAGAGCCACCACTAAACCAAGTCCGTTAGAGCACCGCCCCATCTCAGGCTGGACATCAGCCGCCTCGGTAACAAATCTCTGCTTTTATAAACACTTTGAGGCTTTCTGTCCTCAAATTCTTTTAATTCCCCCCCACACACACTCCCCCCAAATTAAAATCTCCAGCCAGATCATGCTTCTGCCTTCCAGACCTAGGGCAGCTGAAAAGTAACCATATGGACTTCATGATTTTATGTACTGCGACAATAAAGCTTTTATGACATTCTAGGTGGTTAAAAATGGCAGTCAGGAGCTCTTAAACATGGCACAGGCATGTTGCTGTTCTGAACCGACAGACCTGCCAACAGTGCATCAAAAGCTGTAATTTCCTGTGCAGTGAAGCCCCTATCTCTGCTGCCTCCAGCTTTGTGTCCCAGGGCTTGTGCCTGTGTGCTAACAAATCTCTATTGTCCAGCGGGGCGAATAGTGGCTGGGACCAAAGAATTGCTGTCTGGTTTCTATTCAAATCCAGGTAGTCAGAGATATGAATGGAGTTTCTCGAACAGCCATGTGAATAACCTCTGCTCTGCGTGGAGCTGCAGGCGCTGCGCTGGCTGCTCTGCGCCGCGGCTGCGGGGAGCACGCCACTTGGAAATACACTTTTAATGCTCCTCGTGGCTTTTAATACTTATTAACTTTTAAAATATGCTATCTCGCATTCCTGGACAAAACAAGGAGGGTAAATCATCCCCTTCTCAACTTGCTAAACTTGTGGAAGGATTCTACTTAGAGCTTTCATAAGGGGTTGTTTTTGCTGAGGAAGTGATAGGAAAAGTTTATGAAAATTATTTTCTTAGAAAATACCAGATTTTTAAGTGTACGTTGAACATATTTTATCATGCACAGAACCCAAGCACCACTGCAGAGGATCTGGGGGGAAAGTAAGTTAAATTTCTTTAGATCTTGTATACAGAGCCCGTTTCAATCGTCACAGTAAATCAGTGCAGATGGTTGGGGGGGGCAAATACATTAAATTTCTTTTAGATATTGTATAAAGTCCATTGCAAGCGTCACAGCTAATCACTGTCGACAGTCTGGGAGCAAATATGTTAAATTTCTTTTAGAGCAAGTTACGATAAAAATTCCGAGTGTGATGGAGCAAGAACTGGGGGAATACTGCACATCGGGGCTCATTTTATTGCAGTTTTTTTGTATTTTTAATGATTTCGTTGATTAACATGAGGCTTACGGAATGGAGCCCTGCACGGCCACAGAAGCAGCCCGCCGAGAGCGGGGCTGTCTCGCCCCTCTCGGGCCACAACAACTGTCGCTAATCCGCCGCCGCTCGCGATACGGTC
>VWZT01001890.1:1208270-1220718 GCA_013397055.1 Pachycephala philippinensis | reverse complement strand
CGGTGGCCGGGCCTGGTCCGCCGGCCCCCGAGCCCCCGCCCGGGTTATCCCCGGCCGTTCTGGGCCACTGGGAAACTGGGTCACGGCGCGGCCCCGCCGCCGGCATGGGCTGAGCCGGGCAATAGCGCCAGGCCACTTCGTGTCCGCACTTTAAGGCGCCTAAAAGGTGTCACAGAGCGGCTCCAGCGCCTTTACCGAGCGCTGCGGGCTCCTGGAAAACCTCGGGATTGTCCCCTCTGGAGCGGCAGGACAGCCCCCACCGAATCCCATTGGCAGCGTTGCCCTGAGCCACACGTAGCATCGAGGAGATTTTCCACTTGTGTTTGTTTCCTTTCCATTCTTTAGCACAGCGAGAACAGCCGTTCCCGTTTGTATGGCAGGACAGAATAAAGCACTTTTAAGCACGTTCTCAATGAGACCACCTGATGATGAATGAACTCCACTACCTTGCTAGTTTCAGTGGTTTGAGACTGACAAAGCTGCTCTCACAACTCCTCTACATTGTTTCCCTGTGCTACAACAGTGAAACAAGACACTGGGATGTCTCTGGAATTGCACTACGATGCACTAACTTTGTTTCTTTAAGTGTTTTCAGAGGGAACCCAGGGCTGAGCAGTGGGGAGAAGTCAATGTTGCCTTTTCTCTTCTCATTCTCTTCCAGGTTTCTTAGTCTTTTTTTTCTCTGCTTTTTTCAGTTATTGACCTTTTATTCTCTGGGAACATTTTGAGAGGGGGAGACCAAAGCACTGGACACTCTCCTTGGAGGGTGGTTTGGACTGGGTGACTCCCCAGGTCCCTTCTGACCTGGGATCCTGCACCGTAGGGCAGGTTCTCGTTCTCTGACACTGCACGGCTGCTCTCTCTCTGTGTTTTGCTGCTGTAGAAATGCTCTCAGTAACAACTGCAGTAACCCACTGCTGTTTCTGGGTTCCCGTGCTTTGGTGGTCTGGCAGCCGCAGCCCCCTGGGACAGGGCTCGTGCTCCGGGGCAGCTGCAGGTGGCAGATGAAGGGAAGGTGCTGCAGTGGCAATGCAGTTCCTGCCCTTTGCTGGTCAAGTCTGTTGAGTTTTTCAGATGTGCCATGATGTCATTAGCAGGGACACGGAGGAATGGGAGGGGTGGGTCAGAGGGCCCTTGTGGGCATTCTTGACACGGATTTCTGTAGAATTTCCCCTCTAGGGCTGGATGAATGCATAAATGGAAAATGAAAACAAAATGAGAAAACAAATGACAGTTACATGGAACTCATCCAAAAGGAAGCAATTTGGAAAGAAAAAAAAAAGCTTGACATGCTGCTTTAATGGTGACCCAGGCTTGTATCACTGTCAAGCAGCTGCTATTGATGTGGATGAAGAGGTTCCCACCTCCCTGTCATGAGTGTGAAGGAGATAACTCGTTTCTGCTGTCCGTTCTGCCCACAATCACCGTTGTAGTAACTTCTCCAGTTCCCAGACAGCTTCCTCTCTGCCTCCTCTTTTGAAGATTGTCTTTCATCTCTTGAGTCATTTAGTTATATTCCTGAAATGTAGTTGATGTAGTTGTTAAAATACATATTCTGGTGCTTGCTGTGGTAAGAGTGGGCTTCTGACTGAAAAACATATGGTATCTTTGATCCTATTCATGAAAAATAAAAAATGAATCCATAAGTGGGTTTTTTAGGGTAATGTGGGCTTTACAAGGTATCTGAAGAGCTATGGAATCCGTTTTAAGATTAGCAGAAATACTGTAAAAGTCTTCAAATATGAAATGTTAGGGTCTGGAAAAGGGAACAGGGTTTTGGCACAATGTATAAGCACAACCACATGCCAATCTCCAGGTGCCTCCTTCTGTCCCCACATCAGAGGTGATCTTCAAATGGTTGAGTCGCTTGAATATTTTGAGGCTCGTCCTAATTATTTTGCTCTCATTCTCAAAACACTCGGTCCTGCTCGGTAGGATGAACATCGCGATTACTAAATTAGAACCGCGTTTCTCTAAATCTGTGGAAAACATCATTTCCCATTGGGAAGTGAAGTGCTGGAGCAGCCATGGAGAACGAGTTCCCCAGGCAAGGGCACTGCGGCCGAGGCCGTGTGCCTGGCTGCTCCTCCACGCCGGAGCCGGGCCCTGCAGGACCCTGTCAGTGCTGATGGGGCTGGGGGCAGGAGGTGGGGGTTGACCCAGTTCTCAACCCTTCAGCCATTTTACAGTACTGTCATCAACTTTGCTTCACATTTTGCTGCTTAAAATTTACCCAAGTCAGAATGAAAAAGCGATGGAGATCCGTTGAGGCAGCTAAAGGAGAGGCAATGCCGGTACTCCCTTGTGCTTCCCTCAGTTATCCTCGAGTCTTTCTGGCAGTTCCCATCCTGCAGAAAGGCTGTGACAAGACAGGGGAAGGAGGAAGGAAGACTTCCCATGAGTTTGGTCAGATCCAATGTGCTGATCCAGACAGGCGAGACCCGGGGCAGATGGGTCTCATTTCTGTTCATACTGCAAAGACCAACAAGTGAAGAAGTGAGGGCTTAAAGGATACATGTCTTTTTTCCCTCCTGTGTCATCTTCATTGAGAAATAAAGAGAAATCCAGGGTGTTAATCTGAACCTCCCCTCTTCCAGCACCCCAATGCGCAGCACTGTGGTGGTCAGACAGCACAGGAAGGTTCTCTTCCTTTCCTTGGGAGACTGAGATGTGCCTATTGTCAGGTTCATTCAGGCAAGCCTGTAAAGAAATAATTTAAGAAAATAGTTTGGAAAAAGTTAATTTGGGTCAAGGAGGGATTAACTGAGGAAATTGTTTCTTTACATCCTTCTGCTAAGAAGTAAGCAAGGGGAGAGCTTGAAAATAAACCTTGTTGAGCCCATTTTTGGAGTTATTTTGTATGTGCTCTGTCCTTTTGGTAGCTGTCATTGCTTAAATCCATCTAACTTGATGAGGAAGGAAAGAGATTCAGCTTGAGAGCAAATTCAAAGTGAAAAGATTTGACCAGTGACATGATGAAAGGGATAAGTGTAGGTAGAATGGGATTAAACAGAAGTATTCTTGGTATTGAACACATGGCTCAGAGGCCTTTACTCTTGGCATCCTTATTTGAAGCCAAATTTGTATCCCTTTTGCATGAAAAAGGAATGGTAAAATAAACTTTAAAAACCAATGTGAAGCTGAGTGAAATAGAAATTGTTTGATAGAACAGATAGACACTTATGAAGCCTCACTGCAAAACATCAGGAGTGGCATCAGGGAGCAGCTGTGGCAGGAGGGATGCCTGGATTTGGAGGGGCTGGTCCAAAGGGGCCATCCCAGCTCCCCGTGTCCAGTGGCTGCAGCTCTGCTCAGGGAGAGACCCGGCTGCACATCCCAGCTCCCCGAGAGCTCAGGGACAGACCTGGCTGCACATCCCAGCTCCCCGAGAGCTCAGGGACAGACCCAGCTGCACATCCCAGCTCCCCGAGAGCTCAGGGAGAGACCCGGCTGCACATCCCAGCTCCCTGAGAGCTCAGGGACAGACCTGGCTGCACATCCCAGCTCCCTGAGAGCTCAGGGACAGACCTGGCTGCACATCCCAGCTCCCGGAGAGCTCAGGGACAGACCCGGCTGCACATCCCAGCTCCCTGAGAGCTCAGGGAGAGACCCGGCTGCACATTCGCCTGGCCACGGGCAGGGAGAGGCCCTGACAAACAGCAGTGGGTTGTTGCAGTCCTGCTCCTCTGTGCATATCGTCTTCTCTTGGCTTTGAAACCTCAGCTTAAAAGAGTAGCCTGTAAAAGTGGAATTCCCTGGGCCTTCCAAAGTGTTCCAGTTACTCCTGTGAGCGTGTGTTCTGTGTGCACAGCAGGCCAGTGGTTGGTACTGCAGTGTGGCACGGTCACACTCTGTTGTGCAAAGCCAGTTGTCCTCACCACGCTGAGAGTGAGGGAGTAGCTCGAATTCACTCACTTGGGGGGTAAACACAAGGGGGAAATGAAGGCACAAGACCAAAACTGAGTAAGAAGTCAGTAGAAGAGCCAGAAACAGGGTCTGCTAACTCCGTGCATTATTTGTTTTTTAGGGTATGCTGCCAGTATTAATAACAAAAGAATTGGCTCAGTTTCCACACTTGGGCTATGAAATATGCATGTCTGTGTTCCTGCAATCAGGGGAGCGCTGTCCTCCGAGGAGGAGCGCTGCAGGTTAGCACTCTGACAGGGTCCCCGTGGCTGCCTGCTTCTCGGTGCCTGTCACCTTCTGTAGTCATCAAGTGGATAAAGAATTTTTGTCATGCTGCTTCATGAATGAAGCCTGTGCTCCTAAGGAGCATAAGAATTAGCTCTGAAGTGTGCATTAGCACAAAGCCGAGGATGTTGAAAATCATAAAAACTAAAATACACATTCACTCCATTTTCCCTTTCCCTTATCCTGACTCTGAGTGGGGACGGAGTCTGGGTTTAGTTTGTCATGGTTTTTTTTCACCCTGGCTGCCGCTAAAATGCTTGGGACTCTGGAGAGCTACCAGCCCTTTGCTTTTAGCATCATTCAAAAACCTTCCATTTAGAGACCATTCTGATATCTTGGTGGTTTTTTTCTTCGTCGTCTTTTTTTAACTACTAAGGAAATTTGCATGAAAATGGAATCATTGTTTCTGAAGAGTTCCATCTGCTCCTGCTGCTTATTCTGGAGCTGAAGTCATAATCCTCCGTTTGTGAAATTTCCCATTGAAGAGATTTTTGGCTTGTTATAGTTTCAGCACAAAATTTCAGAACAGAGGAAATATAGATGCTTCACCTAGGAAAAAAAAAATTAAAAAAGAAAAAGGCTTGAGATGACATCAGAACTGCCAGTGCATCTGCAGTCAATACACTGTAATTCCGTAGGGGCTGAGGGAGTAGGAAATAGGACAGTACATGAGGTGTGAGGGTCTTGGGTGGGAAAATGCATTTCCTCACAGCGTCAGAGCTTTGGCTGGGGGTAATGAAGGAATTGTAATTTTCTGGGTGGCTCAATAAATAGGATTCCTTTTGGTGGAAGTGAAAGGGCAGGAATGGTTCGGGGCAACAGGAATGTTTGGACCAGCCAGAAATGAGCAAAGTCCCTTTAAAAGAGCTTTGGCCAGAATGGAACTGCCAGGCTTCTCCTAGGGAGGATCCATGGGATGGATATTCATGTAGCCACTCTCACAGCCCTGTATCTACTTCAGAGGAATATTCTGTGCACGAGAACAGGATTTTTGTTGTTGTTATAATTCCTCCTCTTCCTGTGTTTACTTACATTTGTGTGCAACGCCGCGCTTGTGTGTGCCTGCGTGTAAAGGCTGGGCACGTCCAGTCGAAGCAGTAGGAAATGGAGAATCCCGTGGGCTGGGAGGTGACACTTGTCCTGCTCGGACCTCTGTCGCTATGCAGAAATGCTGCGGGAAACTGGGTCAGGGCGAGCGGCGCTGGCAGCGGCCGGGGCTGCGGCTCCTGCGGGCCGGGATGGGCAGGGATGGGCAGGGATCGCGTGCGGGGCTGCCTCCGCCTGCTCCAAAGATATTCCAGGAGAATTAGTGACCTCCTTTCGCATCCTCATTTACGGGATTGTTTCCCGCACCACGTGCGGTGTTTGTGAAGAGCATTGCATATGTATGAACCGGGCTGTGCTTAAAGTAGGTAATACATAGTTGTGCTCGGGAAAAGCATTTCATCTGCAGCATTTGGCGTTTTCTCTGTTAATTAGATCGTGGTGTGCACGTGTGCCCCTGCGTGCAGCGCCTGTGCTCGGGAGCTGCCCTGTTAACCCTTCCCGGTGCTGGCAGCTTCCAGAAGAGCTCTCCTCCATCACTGCGGGCTGGATTCACACATCCCTCCTGCTCGTCTGCGCTCCTGCCTTATCTCCTTCCCCATGTGATGTCTATCACGGTGCATTCCTCCCTTTCCCGAGCAGTGCCACGTGCACATAGCTCTGGAACTCCAGCAGGAGTCGGGTCACAGAATCACAGAACAGCTTGGGTGGAATGGACCTTAATGAAATCTGCCTCCAGCCCCATTGCCGTGGGCCAGGATGCCACTCACGGTCCAGGGGTCGGCAGGTCCTGTCCCACCGAGCCTGGTCCCCAGCTGGACACTCACTGAGCTGCCCCTGCCCTTCCCTCCCTGGCTTGTTTCCACTTCTCCCTGTCTGTTGGCTGCTGAACTCTCCCGCTTTGTAAAATCTCTTCATGTACTATCCCTTCGTAGGAACTGACTCCTGGAGATGTCAGTCCACAGCGCTGTCTGCAGCTCAAGCATAACCATTAGCAGCTATTGAACTTTATATACAAATCAGAGATATAATTTACCTCCTTAGGGACAAAGGATGGCTGATACCAGCAGACCAGCTTCGAGTGCAGCCGTGCTCTGTGAGCTCCACAGGAAATACACTTGGCTAAACACAGTCGTAGTTACGTGCAGCTTCCAACCTCTGTTTTCTTGCTGTTCTGTACCACTGTAGTGCTCAAGTACCAGGGATTTAGGAAAGCCTGGCCATCTACACCTCATCCCAACCAGTCTCTTGCTCCCTTGTTGCCAGCTGCTTTATCTCCTCCGTCTTCTCTCTTATCTGTCCCTGGCCTTCAGAGCCTTTTAAAGAGATATATTTGGTCAGCTGGTCAGGCAAAGCCTGGTCTCTTGTGCGGGTGAGGCACTGCTCAGCTGCTCCGAGGGTCCAGGTTTGGCCGGGCAGGTTTGGCCCTTCCTGCTCTGCCTAAAGGCCAGCTTTTCATGCAGGGATTCCCATGGAATCCACACTTCTCGCCACCAAACCGCTCTGTGCTGGTCTCTGCTGCTTCTGGGGGGTTGTCTGGAGCTGGGCAGAAGGCACTGGGGAAGGCACCAAGCTCCTGGCTCAAGGCACAGCTCTTGTGCCAACTGGCACGGACCCTGACATCCCAAAAATTCATTAGTTGGACACAGATTGCAATAGTAGATACTGGCAGAGGATAATGGACTATATTCTGTTGGATATTGAATGCTTTCAGAAGAGAGGCTAGTACTGGCCTTCAAGGATAAAGAAATACTGGCAAATTTATATCTAGATACTGTTCTGAAAAACGTAACAGCACTTCTTCAAGGGGAAAAGCCTATGCTAAAGTTTGTTATCAGTTTTGGTACCTTCAATTTTGTGGAAGGGTCCCTTTCACTTATCTGACAACCACAGGAAAAGATGCATTTTTCAGATCTGTCAGGTCAGTTTGTCTTTGTTTCGTGCTGCAGGTGAGGCTGTGTCACAGGTGGGGCTGGGGCTTTGCTGTCTGTCCTCCAGAGCTGCCCACAGAACTGTGTGTGAGCTGCAGTAGCATGTACACATCCTTCCAAACATAGCTGTTCGTGTTACTGCAGCATACAACTTCTTTGTTTTTTCTTTTTAAATTAATTTCATGCTTTATTTCTGTGTGCAGAAACGCAGCAACTCACATGTATGACCCAAGCACAAATTCTGCACAGCTACAGCAAAGTTCCAAATGAGACTAGAAATTACATGTAGCTCTGTGATTTAATTTTCTCTGACATATTGAGTCTATGTTTTAGCCTACAGAACTCCACAGCTGTGCCCTAATTCTCTTTTCCTTGTGATCTCAACATCGCTGCCTTTTAAGGCATTGCTATTCTTGGATCTCAGCAGGACACCATGTTAGACTGTCACCCTGCTCGCTGTATTGCCAGTGCAGAAAGCAGCTTCTCCCTGGACTTGCAGAGAATACGTGCAAGCAAACTTTGGAGCAATTTAGTGGGTGGATGAGACTAGATCAGAGAGCTTTATATCCTACACGATAGTGTGTATTGAGGTGAGGCTGTACGGGTTCCTCTGTGACTGCTGTCTCAGGGCGTAAGGAAAATGTTTATGTTTTGTTACAAATAACAAGCAATAATGTAATTAGTCTTTGGCAAGACTCACACAGGAAAAGCTGGATGTCTTTTGCTTTAAAGAAGAGGGTCGCTGCCCTGTGGGTATTTATGTTCTGTTTTGTTAAGTGACACTCGTATCTCTAGAACTCATAAGTCTAATTCCTGATTTAACCAAATACTGAGTGTATATAACCCCGGTGTGGCCCTTATCTAACATCTCACATTTGCTCCTAGTGCAAATGAGATGTAGTGCAAGTGCAGTTTGCTACATTTGGCGTAGGAGCTTGCTCGGTGTGGTTTGGGCTGTTCTGACACACAGTGTGGCACTTTGCAGTGAGATCCATGGATCTGAGCATCCAGGGTGTCTCCTGTGAGTAGCAGGGGCTGTTTCCAGGAGTACGTGTGCTGCAAAGTCATCACAACACAGCACAAAGAGCCCCGTAGTTTCTGCTGATAAGATGCCTGGCGGTGAGCACTGGGAGTTTTCTATTTGCCTTGTTTTCAAGATATATGATAAAAACCCTAATGCAGATTTTAATTTTTAACTTCTGAAAAAACGCGTGGGATTATCTTGGGTGAGCAACACGAACATATCATGCCATTGGAATGTCAAAAATTTAATGCAGAAATCCAGGCGCTGTTGTTGGGGCAGATCATTTTAATTTCAAATCCGAATCTTACATGTTTCCTCTCAAACCCGCTCACATTTCTTGCAGCACCTCGTGTTGCAGAGGATCCCTCTGGCTAAAAACGCTGTGCTGCATTGGGGAGGATTTATGGCCGTGGTCGGCAGCCAGCGAGGCCGCAGAGAGCAGGGCAGCTCTTCTGTCTGTCTGTCTGTCTGTCCTGCACACACAGACGTGCTGTGAGTGGGGCCTCGGCTGCACCCCTCCTCGGCCCCGAGAGCAACCGGGAGAATTTGTTTGGTTTAGCTAATCTGCCATTTTCACATTCCCAAAGCCAGGAACAGCAGGGCAGTAGCGGGGGCTCCGTGGAGCTCCAGTGTTTCTCTGGAGCTGCAGTGGGAGCTGTGGCGAGGCCGGTTCCCGCAGAGAGCAGCTCAGGACAGGCTTAATGAGGGGAAATCAACCCCCCTAATTCGGGGGCCGCGTCCCCGGGCAGTCACGGGGAGAGGTGGATTCCTCCGGCAGGCAATTTAGAGGCATCTGTTAAGAACTAATCACGGTCCTAACATGGGTCTCCTCCGAGCACGAGGTTCCTGCACAAGGAATTAAGCCCCCGCCTTCCACCGGAGCCGGCTGGAAGAGATGCTGTTCTGTGCCACTGTACAGGGGAGCTTGGAGCCTCTTCGCTCACGAGGCACGAAATTTGGGGATCTCTATGGCCTTGGTTCCAGGTCTGGTGTCTGTTGCTTTTGGTCCCCTAAATCCTCACTGTTCCAGCAATTCCTGTGGGCATTGCCCGCTCCTGCTGTTGGATGTCCTGGGAAAAACCATCGCTGAAAAACCTTTCCATCAGCTGTGCTCCAGCACAGCATCATCTCACACTCCTGCTTTTCCAGCAGACTGGCCTGGTCGTGCAGCCACGGGTCCCTTCTCTGCTCAGATGCCTTAATGAGGCCGAGGTTTGTGGTCAGGGCTGCTGACAGGAAAGAGAAAGGGGAAAATAAAAATGAGCATAGGGAAGTGTTGTGGGAAGAGCTTTCCACAGCATTCATGGGATTTAATGTCCTGAGGACACAGTCAGAGGAATTCAAAGGAATAAAATCTCTATGACAAATCCTAGAATTGTTGCATTGCATTTAATGTATTTTAATTGACTCTGGTTTTGTCACCCGTCGGTTTTATAGTGCTGTCATCTGGAAGACAAAGTGTAGAGCTGTGCTTTCCCAGCAGAGCTGTGCCTCTGTCTGCACTGGTTGGATCTAGAAGGCCAGACTTGGTGTGAGCTGGATAATTACCCTGTAAATGAACCAGAGCAAATGTAGGTTTGAGGAATCTCTTTAAATGTGAGTAAAATATTGACTAGATACC
Organism: Pachycephala philippinensis; assembly: GCA_013397055.1. Lineage (NCBI taxonomy): Eukaryota > Metazoa > Chordata > Aves > Passeriformes > Pachycephala > Pachycephala philippinensis. The sequence continues at coordinate 1,210,907 of VWZT01001890.1, read as the reverse complement.
AATTAAGTTAGCACGAGGCTGGATCATGTGGAAAATAGCATGTAAAGATGTAGTTAGACTGTATGGTGAGACATACGTACATTGGGATCAACTTGATATCCAAAAAATTAGTTCCACCATGTGGAAAAGTTCTTGACTCCAAAGCAGACACTTGGCACAGAGCAGATCCTCTGCTGCTTCAGCTAGGGAAGTAGCTGGTAATTAGAGGCTCATCTTCTGTGAATCACCACAAAAGAAAATGAGGGCACAGTTTTTGAATGGGCTTAATGAAAACAGAGGGATATTGGGATTAGAGATCCGTGGTTTCTTCTCTGGATTTGAAGAAGAGTGTGATTTGTCATGAGTTGCATTGTCGGTGCACGCTGCCTGATCCTCTTCCTGTCTGCCCAGTTTGTCTGGAGGTTGTTTGGGTTCTCTTGTGCAGGATGACCACTTTTCTCAGTTTCCCCTGCTTTCCTCCCCACTTGTGAAATTAAGGGAAATTCGTAGTACACAGAAGACCCTGTTTATCTTTGAGCAGCTTCCTTATGTAGAACAGTTTTATGACTACAGGAATTTCATCCTGAAAATGTGCTGCAGTCCTGGGGACTCGTGTTATGAGCAGCCAGTTGTAGCTGTTACCACTATGCAGTAGCTTTCCTCCTCAAGTACATTATCGTATTACCATAGATTTAAATATTTGATTTACAAAATGTTGCTGCCTGATACTCCAGCAGTATCATATAAGACACATCACAATAGATACCGAGTTTAAAGATTGTTTTAAATGGCTATAATACAGACAGAGGTCAGGAAAGGCAAGATAACAGCAGAAGAGGCTATGTCAAAAAGTAATTAGAGCAGGACAAATGGATTGTGCAGGCATGTCGAAGGCTGTTATTTCTGTAGGCAGTGAGTAGGAAAGGTGTTAATGTAATGTGACAGATCTGGAGCAAAAATGAGGGTGCAGGGAAAACAAATAGGAGCTGACCAATGGAATGGTTTAAATTATGAGGTTTGCTTTAACATAATTTGATTACACATGAAAGAAATGTTTAGTGTAGTTTCTTTGAAAACCTAATTGTCTTAAATACTGCATGTTCGATTCAGTCTTTACACCCAAAGCAGCAGCCCCCGTGCTGGGGCAGCCTCGCTCCCTGTCAGGAATAGGCATGGGAATACTTTGCCCTGTGTGGCTTCACAAATGAGAGGAGGATGGAAGATTTTTTTTCCCCTAGTGTTTGTCTAATAAAATTGGCTCTTTGCAGTCACGTACATCTTAATTTGGAACCTCGTGCTAGCTGGGGTGGGTGGTATCTGGGCCTGGGAGCTGCTGGTATGGGTGACGTATAAATTATCCAGTTTATCAGAAGGAAAGGATGAGGATTGGGTTTAGCAGGAGGAAGACAGGGAGGGAACATGTATTTTTTCAGGATTCAGCTCTTGCCCTGTTCAGAATTGGAACCAATATTAGCAGGAGCGGGGAGCAGTGCAGAAATGCCCCAGATTTCCAGGCTGCTCCAAAGGACTGACCAGGATACAAAGATTTAACTTCCCCAGCACCGTTCTCCTCTGCAGTGTTGTGCTGGAGTCACACAACCTGCTGTACACACAAAGATTGGACTTTGCAGCCAGGACAACCTGTGTAGCTCATGGGGACATTTTCCTCACATCTGCAATAGCAGAAACTTAAAATGATGAAAGCATTTTTCTGGAGGAGCCCCCTCTGCAGCTTTGAGCGGGGCACTCCGCGTTATGGCTGGGCAGTGAAGGGGATGCAGAGCCCATGACAGATTATGGGCCCTTGTCCCCCTAAAACAGGGGGATAAACAGTGTGTCACTGTGCCACCCTCCGTGCTGGGTGCCTTTATCCCCCTAAAACAGGGGGATAAACAATGTGTCACTGTGCCACCCTCCGTGCTGGGTGCCTTTCCTTGCTGCTTTGAGGCCCTCTAGAAAGGAAGCTGAATTTACACCAGGATTTTTTGAGTATGGGGATTTCTCCTGCGCTGTTGTCCCATGCCAGTGCCACCTTCTCTTTCCTCAATTGCCCTTGTCTTTCTAATAAATATATTTTCCATAGATTTTGACATTTTATGATTTCATTTAAGCTTGAATTCATCTTAAGAAGTAATTGTTGTTTATAGATGGTTGTAGATGGTAAATCACTCAGTCTCCAAGCTGAGGTGTTGGTGGGAGGTTCTTACAGAAGCTGGGAGTTTGGGTGATGTGGTTTTTTTCAGTGGAATATGCTGTTTTCTGCATGGATGTATTCTTGGCTGGTTACATGGGTACAAAGGGGAAGTCTGGGGGTATTGTCAGGGTATACCAGATGGTTCCTCCATAATTTTATTTTTGTAAATTTTGGAAGGACATTTCTGGTCAGTTTTTCCTTTTCTTGTAAAAAAGGAAAATAGGATTACAAACTTCAACAAGTTAAATTGAATACTCAAAGATGATTAGGGGCAGAAAGGGACATTTTAAATAGCTACTCCTACTGACAGAACAGCTAATTGCAGGAAAATTAAACCCAAAGTGCCATCCGGCCCTGCTCCCGGTGTGCCCAGCCCCTCTCCGGTGTGCCCATCCCTGCTCCCGGTGTGCCCGGCCCCTCTCCGGTGTGCCCAGCCCCGCTCCCGGTGTGCCCAGCCCCGCTCC
>VWZT01001890.1:1168835-1193785 GCA_013397055.1 Pachycephala philippinensis | reverse complement strand
CGTCTGGGGGCGGCTCGGGGCCCTGAGGGGGTGCGCTGTGGGTCTGGGGGCGGCTCGGGGCCCTGAGGGGCGGCCCTCACCCGCGGGGGCGCAGCGCCACCTGCTGGCCGCACGCGCGCCTTCCCTGCTCCCCTTCTTCCCTTCGTTTTCCTCCCGTCCTCTTCTCTTCGTTTGCTTCTTTCCTTTTCCTTCCTTCTCCAAACAACTCCGTGAATTTCACTCACCGCTGGTGTCTCTGCCAAGGCTAAAGAGGCCACAGACAGCCCTGAAGGTCCTCAGTGTTGTGGGGTCCGGAGCTTTCTCTTCCTGCCCTGGCGCCCAAGTTGTGGCATTGCTGGGTTGGAAAATCTCTTCAATACTAGGTCTAAATACAACCATTTTTAAATTCAGATAAGGCGCAGAGCTCAGCATTGCTGAGCTTTGACGATACTGGCTGTCATGCAGCCCAGGACCAGGATGATATTCCAGAGGGTCCATCTGTGTTTGAGAACCATTCAGGTCTCTTGATGGACCACCAGCAAAAATACCCCTACATTTTGTTGCAGGTGTAAGCTATTGTCTGCTACAATTATGCTTTGAAATCAAAAGACCAAGACAACTTATGTGTATGGCGCATAATGGCATGAGCTAAGGAGAAGCTTCTAAATCACAGTTAGTGGCAAAATGTCTTGGAAAATGAGAGAAATTCCCCCAGAGTTCCTGTAGCTCCATTAAGTTAAAAAAACCTAAAGGGTGTAACAGCTAACTATGACAGCTTTTTTTACATAATTCTTTTTTTTTTTTTTTAGTGAGAAACTGATATTTTTTATAAAGAGCTTTCATAGGAAATAAACAGCCTTGTTTGTTAAAACGAGCTTGTTATCTTGCTGTATCATAAGAGATTTATGTGATGTAAACGGTAATCACAGTTGGTTTATATCCTGTGTTTATGGCTTCTCCAGTGTGCTTAAATGAGTGTTACCTGGTGTTTGAAATAAAAATACTGGCTATTTTTTTAGGGGGATCGACTTAGTGTTAAAAGAATTGAAACCACTGCTTGTGCGGTGGTGGAGGGGCCCGTGGGCATCCTTGCCCTGCTGGTGCTGGGCTGGTGCAGTGCTCAGGCACCAGGACCCTTCACCCAGTGCTGTGCCTTGCCCGGGCTTGTGGCTGGGGTTTGGGAAGCCAGAGTTCAGGTCCCGTGGCCGGGTGTGCCTTTCCTCTGCCCTGCTGAGGCACTCCCTGAGCTGCGGGTGCAGCCCCGAGGTACACGAGGAGAGTTTCAGCCGAGGATACCTCAAACCAAGCAGCAGTGCGGCTTTTCTGGGACAGAAATTTTTGCTTAAATTTTGTGTCATTCTGTGCTCTGGGAGGGCCTCCTGCAGCCCCGTGTGCCAAGCAGGGTGAGGCCGTGCAGCAGCAAGGTCACTGTGCAGCTGGGGAGAGCCTCCTGCCAAGTCTGGCCAGGTCGTGGTGGGAAAGAGATCGGGCCCTGATAAACGGGGGGACCATCCTGGGAGGGGAGGCACACGGGGAGCAGGGCTCTGCAGAGAGAAGCAGAGGGAAGAGGAAGGTAGGGAAGCTGCTCCAGGTTAATCCCCTTAACTGGACTTCACTGGAGCTCCCTAGAAATCATTTAAAGAAGCTTAAAAATGCAGCTGCTGTACTGAGAAATGAGGCTGCCCCTCTGAAATGCAGCTGTGCAGCTCGGTCTGGTAACCTGACTTTTAAACAACAGCTTTGCAAGCGACCAGCAGGGTCAAACATCCCCCCTCCGTTTTCTTTAGTGGCTGTAGGCGATGTGACCCTCTGAAGGGACAGCAGGGTTAGCAGTCACCAGTGCAGTGCTTTGTGTCTGTGTTGCTGGCAGCACTGCTTGGTGGACTCTGGGTGAACTCTGGCTTGTGGTGCTTCACAGGGCTGTGGGCAGTGGAGTAGGAGGTGCTGGCCTCCACATCTCATTTTCCAGCAGTCCTGGGCATTCATTGGGTTATTTCCTGGGGTCAAATAGGGTTCCTTACCGTGTGCCACTTCTCAAATTATGCTGGAATTAATTGTCATAAAGGATTGCTGTTTCTTCATTACCTGTCCCTCAAGGAGCACATGAAGAAACTAAAGCCCTTGAATAATGCTCATAGCCCCATTGATGTGTTCTTGCCTTTTGGGGTGAGAACCATGGCGTGCGCTGCTCAAGCACTGGAGGTTTCCCTGTAAACTTCTTCAATGAAAAAACCAAATCTTTTAAAGTATAAACATTTTTTCAAAATAAATAGGTACCTTCTTACGTACTTTGGGAGTACCTGGCAGTAGTGTTCCTCACCAAGGTTTGGTTGTATCTTTCAGCAATCAGAGAGGATGGCATGCCAGGAGGCAGAAACAAAAGCATCGGACCTGTCCAGGTGAGCACGTGTGGCTGCCCCACCATGGTTCCCTTCAGCTTTTTGTCTCCTGGCCGGGGCTGGGCTGGGCTCAGACCACAGCAGCAGCTCAGCCTGGGCTGGGGCTGGCTTGGTCAAGCCTCCATCATTCCTGGCCATGCCTCCTGCTGGCATGGCAGGGCTCTGACTCTGTCAGAAATACGTCATGAGCTGTAGATTGGTACATGGAGCTGGGTGCTGCCTGTCCCAGGGTGCTGCATGGACACACAAGGACGTCTGTCTCTCCATGGCTCCCAGTAAATCTCCCTCTGCCTGCTGCAATCCCTTCAGTTGTGGCAAGCAGGGCACCAGTAAATGTCTCTCTGATTGATGGCACAGCTTGTCCAGAGATGCCTTGTAAAGCGTGAGGTAATTCAGCACAGCAGCTTGTGCCGCACGCCTGAGAAATGATGGCCATTTCCAGCTTGCTTCTGGAAAAGCAGTCTTTTAAAAGTTTACTGTTTATTTTAGCAAAATAGAAATAACACTGAAGGCAATTTCTGTGAGCCCGAGTGCCTGGGAGGGAGCACCCGGCGCAGCCCAAAGCGTGGGGAGGCAAGCAAGCACCGCTCTGCCCTGCTGGGCGCTCGGGTGCCTGTGGTCAGTGTCAGACACAGCCTGCCTGGAACCACACAAACCTGTTTCCTGCCGTTCACATTAAGGGACGTACGTAGAATTTTAAAAGAAAAAACCTCTAAATTTTTGTTGCATTTTCCCCATTAGTGGTGGAACATTCCTCCAGGAGTGTGCCGAGCAGTTTCTTGAAACTTTATATTATAGTGAACTCAATTCTAAAAAAATTTTAGTCCATTTTAGCGTTGTATATGTTACTCTCTAGAACTTAAGTATTAGATGCTCAATTGCTAATTCAGGTGCCACCTGGTTCTTATCTGAAGGAAAATAGGGAACTCTGTTTTCCTGAGTGATTTTATATATGTCACCTTGCCTCTGTTGATTGCTTTATCAAACCAGAGCCTGCCCCACCTCCTGTTTGCCTTTCCCTCTGCCAGTCCTGAGCGATGTTCCCAATGCACTGGCCTCAATTACTCCCAGGTTTTTCACGGTGTGACAGTGGCTGATTTACAGCTCGTTGCCGTGTCCATCTGACATCATCTTTTCATGTGTCAGTTCCTGTCTGCTGTGCTACCCTAACTTGAATGATACTGCAGGAGCTGGAGGTCACCACGATTACCTGTAAATAGAATTTTTCATGTGTGTTGTTAAATGCAGAGGAAGGATGTGGTACCTGCAGGGGGCAGGGGGGTCAGCCCTGTTGGGTGTGACTGAACACGGTGTTTGCAAACAGAGGCTCTGCTTTTCTGTTCCCAGCCAAAGTAACCGTTGTATCCTGCATTTGACAGATATCAGAGGAAGAGATTGAGAGAATTATGTCTGGGCAAGAATTTGAGGGAGAGGCAAACATGTCATGGAGCAACAACGGAGACAGTGACCACAGTTCCCCTGGAAATGGAGTTTCTGAGAGCAACCAGCCTTCACCTGTTTCTACTCCATCTTCAAGGTGGGAATGACCCCTGGAAGAATTTGGTGTTACAGGAATCTTGGATTTCTTTCCCTGAATGATACTTGGGGTCAGTGTAGGGAAAACATGTGAGTGCATCTTTGTGTAAACTGGTCATGCAGCAGGTTCTTACCTCTCTGATTGTGTTCTAAGACAAACAGGCACTGTATTGAAAAAGATTGAACTGGGAAGTGAGATGTTCGTGAGCAAAGGAGGACAGTCTTGATTTAAAATTATCCTTAAAATGTACCTCAATTTATATTGATTGTGTTTTCTGCAGATCTTGAGAACTTTATCACCTTTCACTGTTCATTCTGCATAAGCTTTTTCTCTGCATTGTGCTCAGATTTTGAAAGTAAAACTATTTATGTTAGTAATTGGTGGTGTTATATTAAAGTTGGCTACTGTGAGTGCAAACCTCCTGATGCAGTTCCTGAGACAGCCTTTGATTGCAAACACAGCAAGAATCTCAGACCTGATCCCATCTGCTTTCAGTTGCAGCTTAAGCTTGGCCTTGTTTGTGTTCACTGGCTGTGTAAGTACTTAATGTGCAATCCTAAATTCTGGCCCAGTAAGGAAGCTGGGGTGGAAAGGCTGGGCACAGGTGGGTCTCTGCTTTGCTCCCTGAATGGCAGCTCAGCAGCAGCTCCTGGACGTGTGGCCAGGGCACACTCAGCTCTTTCCAGGGCAGGGTCTAAACACAAAGGCAATTCCACTCTGTTTGCTTTCCCTGTTTTTGTTACTGTTTCTGATGGAGCTGGATGCCACATTGTAATGAATCAGGTGGAGTTTTGGGGGTGTATTAAAGAGCTTTTCCTTTTCCAGTAGGTCCGTGGAGCTGAACGGGTTCGCTGCACTCAGGGATCAGTACCTGGGCACGCCGGTGTCCACGCACTACCAGTACCTGCCGCACCTTTTTAGCTACTCGGCCCACTCGGCGCTGGTGCCGCCGCAGGCGCGCAGCCTGGACCCGCAGTCGCACAGCCTGATCACCCAGCTGGTGTGTGCCGAGGACCTGGAGCCGCTCGGCACGCCCATGCTCATCGAGGACGGGTGCGTGGGACACGGGAGGCACATCCCCTGGGATGAGATGCAGCCACAGTGCGAGCACCAAAACAGGCCCCGTCCCATCTTGCCTGGGGCTGGAGCTGGGGTGCACGGGCCTGGCATGGGGTTCCGGGCTATGTGGTCTGGCCAGGCTGGGTGCTGGGCGGGTGGGTGACCCCAGGGGCTGTGGGGACTCCCCTCAGCCCCTGCCCAGGCAGGGTGGGTGCTGACCATGGGCACTGGCAAATTCCTTTGGCATTTGCCTTTTTTCAAGTACCTTATCAGCTGATGTAATTCAATGTTTTTAATGTTTTTTCTGCCTTTGTATTAACTGTGCCTGCAGGTATAAAGTGACTCAGGCAGAGCTGTTTGCGTTGCTGTGTCGTCTGGCGGATGAATTGCTTTTCAGGCAGATTGCTTGGATCAAGAAGCTGCCGTTCTTCTGCGAACTCTCCATCAAGGACTATACCTGCCTGCTCAGCTCTACGTGGCAGGAGCTGATCCTGCTCTCCTCGCTGACTGTTTACAGCAAGCAGATCTTTGGTGACCTTGCGGATGTCACCTCCAAGTACTCTCCCTCTGACGACGAGCTGCACAGGTGAGATGGGCTGAGCCCAGGGCGAGGCAGTGAGATCTGGAGATGAGGAGCCATCAGGAGCCCAACAGTCAGGTGCCCTCTGACCATCTCCTGGGACAGGTCACTTCACCTGTGGCTGTTTTCCTTTTCTATTTTTTAGGGAACACTTGTTCCAGGCTTAGAAAGCACATCATGGTTAGTCAGTGCTGGATCACAACTTCCTTCTGCAGGGGAAGGGCACTGTGATGCGTGGGGCTGTGGGACTTTCATGTAGCAGCGCTGTTGTCCTCCAACACAGCCCTACAAGCCACCTTTTTATGAGGAGGGTAAAACTAACCAACACATTGAGTAACCCTGACACACAGGAAAGAAAGTCTTATTTAAACACGCTTTGGGCCAGTGGAAAGGTTGTTCACAAAGCTGGTTGTCTGTATTATCAAAGTGTTCATTATGAATTGCTATTCCATTGTTTTGATTACATAAATTTAAAGATGTTGCAACTTAGCTCTGGTTTTTTCCATGGTACAGACTATCTGATGCTCTGAGGAACCTGCCTTTCATTTATCATTTTGGTCAGGGTGTTGTTTTTTGGTTTGGATATTTTATTTTGTAGTCTTGGTGCCAGACAGATTCTTCTTTTGGTAGCAGGGTCACAATCTCACAATACTATGGCAGAATAGGTAGGATTTAGGGAAACTGCTGCCCATCCTCTCTTTAAACACCTGGCCCTTGCTCTCTGCCCTTGCTGTGCTCGCGATGCTGCCGGAGTCACCGGGGGAGCTGATGTCTGATGAGCAGAGATTTAAAACACTGCCGTGGTCCTTGGCCATTGCAGCGCCTCATGGTTCTGGGGGCTCCTTTGTGCATCTGTTGTGACAAGCAGAGGCACTGGCTGGCTGAGCCCACGGTGGGGAGCAGAGAGCTGGACCCAGCTGTCTCATTTCCTGGGACAGGTTCCTCGGCGGCGCTGCTCTGCACAGCCATTCATCGTGCATCTGGTGCCGCTCCTGCGAGGAGCACTGAGGGTCATAGAAAACCACAATGACACTTGTTCCTGCATTCAGCTGTCCTTTTGTTCCTGCTGTCCTGGTCAGAGCCTCGCAAGAGAAGGGTTTGTTTCATTTTGAGTTTGTGATAAATACAAGCGAGAGGTAAGACAACAAGACAAAGGAGGAATCCTCGCCCTGCAGAAACCGGCAATTCAGAGCTGGTCGCCTTGAAGGTCCTTCAGAGAAGATCTGTGCACATGGATGAAAATAGATGTTCTTGGGAGAGGAATGCTTCTGCAGTCTCTTCTTGTGATTTAGCTTTTCAAGTGTCATTAATTGTCATTAGTAACCTGGGAGAATGCACACCCAAAAAGCCATTTAGAGGGAAGCTGCACAGATGAGGGGTCTGGAGCTGCGTGGCTCCCTCCCACTTGTCTTCATGGTGCTTCAGCCATGGTTTAAGTGTCTCCAGCAACAGTGGGATAGCTCATGGGTGTCAGTCTCCCTGTCCAAAGCACTCATGGAGAAGCTGGTCCCTTTGGATTTGAGAGGGGCCCTTTTGGAGAGGTGTCCTGTTTGTGGGTGTTCTTGGAGAGCCCCCGGCTCCTCTGGCATTGATCAGGAATGACTGCAAAGGGAACTTCATTAGAGCTCACACCTGGTTGGAGAAATCTCACTGAGCAGGGATGGTCTGGCACTTCAGGGTTAATTTCTGCTCTTACTTAGAAAAATGACAAGAGCAGTGCTAAAGCATAGGTGACAAACAAAGGCATAGGATGAGCTCCCCAGCCCCTGTGTTTTAATTGCTTCTAAGAACTGGCTAAATGTTCTGTTTGCCTGCTAGATCAAATGTTTTCTTTTATTGTGCTGTTTTTCTGAAGATGAATATGAAATGAATAGACTCCTGACCTCCCCCAGCACTCCTGATAGTGTTTCCCTTCCCCCTCCTCCCCAGCTGATCCCGATAACTCCCAGCCAGAAACTTGCCTGGTGTAAACTGCAAGGAAAAGTGTGTGGAGGAGTCAGTCCTCGAGAAGAAATAGGGCTGTGAAAAACAGAACAGCTTTGTTTGAAAGGGGGAGGAAAGTATGCACAGAAAAGTAAGACAGTTCAACTGCAGGAATGAGAGAAGAGCTCTTCTGGATTTATGAAGTGATGAGTGGCTGGTAAAAATGTGCATGCTCTAAAAACAATTAAACCCAACAGATGACTGAGTGGTCTTTGTGCTCATTAACTTCTTGAGCTTTGCAATCTTGCACCTGCAAGATTTTTAATGTCAACTGGAGAGCAAGAAAACTTGTACAACTTTAGATTAGCCGACAAGGCTTTCATCACTTACAATATTACTTTCTTGAAGAACTGACCCGGAGTTCAGACAGCTTGTTTTCACTTCACAGAGGTCAAACTCCACCATGCATTTTACAAATAACTTTGAAGTAAACAAACACACATGCCAAAATAAGGTATTATTCAGTGAAAAAGGTTCTATTTCTGTTCTATTCAGAGATGGCTTGCTGGCTGTGCTCTTATTCTTTGTGCTGCACAATGCCAGAGCACGCTGAAGCTTCCCGAAACACTTCTGTCCCACTTCTGAGCGCTTCTGCAATATGTGGTTTCTTTGAAGCCAGGGCTGTTGCTGTGAGATGTGTTCCCAAGAGGCTGTTCTGGCCCTGGGCGGGCGTAGGATGATGGAGGTGCCTGCAGACACCCACAGCCCTCCACACCCTCCCGCTCCGCTCCAGCCTGGTCCTTCCTCATGAATTTTCTGTGGTGCACACATGGGGCATTACTGCTGATGAAGTGTGGCACCCTCTTTAGCAGGAGGATCTCACTCTGCACCCACAAAATCTCCATCAGGAAATTTCCCAGGAGGTTTTGGGGAGGTTTGTGTTCCCTGTGCATCAGTGTGCCCTGTCCCACCCATCTCTGTCACTGGCTTCCCTGTAGATTCCTGGCTCTGTGAAACCTTCTCTGCTGTCAGAACAGGCTGGTGGTGAACTGAATCACCAAGAGAGGCTTTTTCCTACAAATTTCTGTAGATCGTGGACTTCCCATCCCTGGGCCAGACTGGCTGGGGCTCTGAGTAACATGGTCTAGTGGAAGGTGTCCCTGCCTGTGGCAGGGGGATGGAACTGGATGAGCTTTGAGGTCATTTCAACCCAAACCATTCTGTGGTTCTATGATTCTGCATTTGTAACTGAGACATTTTCTTCCTTATTTTTGGTACCAGCAGACTTCAGGCAATTTTGATGACATTTTTTTAAATTCTCTTGCAAGATGTTAAAATCTCTGAAGTTACTTTAATAAGCTTCATGCCTTCACTGTCCAGTCCGTGTGCTGTGTGTGCTGATGTGTGATCTCTGTCCTCCAGGTTCAGTGAAGAGGGGATGGAGGTGATGGAGCGGCTGATCTACCTCTTTCGCAAATTCAACCAGCTGAAGGTCAGCAACGAGGAGTACGCGTGCATGAAAGCCATCAACTTCCTAAACCAAGGTGAGTCGGCAAAGAGGAGGCACCAGCCCCACTTGTTCATTTCTATGCTTCAAACGGTGAATTTGTAACACCGGTCCTCCCTTTTTTAGAGCTTTTCTGACTCATTAACATGTTTACCTTCAGGATATATCCTTAGATCACTTAGCTGGGTTCCTACTTTCTAGGTTCTATACCTAAATCTGACTCTTCACGGTGAAAGGTAATCGTGAATGAAGTATTTACATGCAGGCTATGAATGCAGCCTAGGAAAGGGCTGTATCCTCCTGTTGACTAAGCAGCATATTAAAGCTGGCAGTTCAGGCTGCTTCAAGACCCTGGGCATTTCAAAATCCATGCAGAGACAAATGCTCAGTGAATAGCGTTCAGCTGTAATTTTGGAAATAAATGTCCCCGAAGTCTTTTGTACTATGAAAGATAGTTGCAGTCTGTAAAACTGTGCTGCAGGCTCCCTCCTCCCCCGCTCATTTCCAGAGGGAGATAATGCTGACGCTTCAATCTGTGCCGGGCTGAGGTTCCGGTTTGCTTCTCTGGGCAGTTTCCTGACACTGGATAATGCACTTCTCGAGCTGTCTCCATTGTTTTCCAAAATGTATTTTCATTAACTTCCTGTCTTCTTTTATTTTTAGTTGAAGTTTGCAATTTTTTATGTGAAATACCTGAAACTTATTTTTAAAAGTCAGCTTTTGGGCAGTAGATCAATGCCTCTTCCGTCAGATGGTCTCCAAGCACCGAGGCTGCTGCGAGGCTCTGCAGCTTCCTTGCTCCTGTGCTGGATCCTCCCCAGGACCCGGCAGTGCCGATGCCGCTGGTCACGCTGCATGCTGCCAGTGGGACTTCCTGCCTGTCCATTTTCCCTTTGTGTGTGTTGCCTGACATTGGCAAAGCTAAATTTAAAAATAAGAACTTGACAAGTTTATAAAGGTCCTGTGACATAATTCATAAGCAGATGGGGAGAAATGTGATGCTATCTTGAATTATAGAGCTGAGCGCTGTCCTCCGCCAAGATGATACAGCTGAAACCAATGTGTTCCTGTCTGAGGAGGTGTTACACTGATCTGCTGTGAGGACCAAACCCTGACACTCAGCTGTGTTGTGCCAGGCAGGGATTTCAGGTTGCTGGGGCTGTTCTCTCCAAGAGAGAGAGCTGTAGATGAGCAGTGTAGGACATTAGCTGTTCTCTTCCCAGCCTTTCGTGGAAGGAAATCCTGGATGCAGACATGCATATAAAGACACATCCATGATGCGGGCACAGCAGGAGGGGAGATGGGAATTTTAGTATTGGTCTAACCGGGTGCTGGAAGTTAGTTTCCAAGGCAGGGACCCAGATCAAAGTGACACAAATCAGTCTGTCCTGAAGAAGAGGCAGTGAGTGCGAGGCTGCTGCTCTTCTGAGATGTTTTGTCATGTTTTCATGACTCTAATTGTATTCCTTTCCAGATATCAGGGGTCTGACCAACGCCTCCCAACTGGAGCAGCTGAATAAGCGGTACTGGTACGTTTGCCAGGACTTCACGGAGTACAAATACCCCCACCAGCCAAACCGCTTCCCGGATTTAATGATGTGTTTGCCAGAGATACGGTATATTGCAGGTAACTTCTGAGCACTTCTCCCACTGGGAGAGAGGAATGAAATTTGCTTTTAAAGGATAATTAACTTACTACAGTGAAATTCTTGTGGACTTTGGTCAAGGATGTTTGTGTGGGACCTTTTCCTGTCAGAGCTTCTGCCCATCTTCAAGCCCATCCCATTGCCCTGAGCTCATCCAGTCAGAGGGGCTCTTGGAAAGGTGTCCTGGTGATGCTGCTGGGCACGGGGTTAGTCCTGCTCCAGACAGAGTGCCTTGCTCTAACCTGACACCCTTTAAGTACATTGTTCAGTCTCCCCTTTTCTTGTTTCAATCCCAGCTGGGGTGCATTTTGTCTCAAAAGGGTGTAATCCTGGTTTGAGTAGGGATCTCACGATAATTAGAGAGATCCCTGAACTAAGCAGAAAATGATCTGCAGAGTTCAGGCAGACCAATGTAACCCCCAGGTTTCCACTTGTCTGGACCTTGGAAATCCGCAGGTGAATTCTCAACTGCAGTTGTGTCACTAATTAGATCTCCAAGGTCTGGTGTTATTAAAACTGTTTGTTCCTGAATGTTATGGCAATGGGAGATGCTTGCCTCCCTGTGTCAAGGCTCCATATGCTTCATCCTACTCCATCATAATGAGCTAGACAATAATCTCAGAGTAGCTCTTGTAATTTACTCACGGAGATCAACAAGGGACTTTCAGGTGAGATGGGATTTAGTCTCCCAGTTTCTGTAAATACTGCTCCATTGTGGAGAAATCATTTTGATCTGACTTTGCCTGTTTATTTTGCTTTCTGTTCAGTAAATAATAAATCATATTGTGTCCAAATGAATATCAAATGTCTGATGTAGCTGTAGGATGATTAACTGTTTCTGTGAGAGGTTCAAGGTAAAACCATCTCCAGTGCTGCTGGCTTAGGTGTCTCTGAAATCTGATTCAGGAGTGGCTGCTAATTCTGGTTTCTTTCTTACCAGGAAAAATGGTGAATGTCCCCCTGGAGCAGCTGCCTCTCCTTTTTAAGGCAGTTCTACATTCCTGCAAGACGAGCGTGAGCAAAGAGTGAGCGCAGCTGGCCCCGGCCGGTGCCTTACACTGAGCCTCGGGCCGGGAGCTGGCTCACCCCGGGAGAGGGGCAAACGCCATCCAGGCAGGAGACAGGGCAGTGGGCCTCCCTGCCCGTGTAGCAAGAATCTTTTTTTGTTTTGTTTTTGTTTTTTTACTCTTTTTCCTATATATTTATTTCACGACAGAGTTGAATGTATGATCTTCAACACGATGCACATGGTTCTGTAAGAATGCAGCAGATGCATTCTCCAGCGGTTTACAGAATGTGAAGATGTTTAATGTTACAGTGTTTGTTAGGGTTAGTTCTTTTATATTTGGGGCTGGGGACCGAGATGACTAAGACTACCTCAAGGAGAAGATGCTGTTCACGCACTGCTCTTTCCATGGTTTGCATCCCAAAAGCATTTGTCACAGATGTCGACAGAGCTGTTAGGATCCCAAAGGGACGACTTTGGAGAAGTGGGTGCTAGACAAGTGCCAAGCTTTTTCTTTAATTTTAAAAAGGCAGGGAGTGGAGAAGGAGAAGTCTGTCTAGGCAGTTGGTTTCTTTTCCCCTGGCAGTTTCCAGATGCAGGTTTCTCAGTGGCAGTGTTCTGAGGGTCTCATGTCCCATCTGGGGAGCTGCAGGTGGGGTCTGCCCCAGCCCCTCCTGGCCAGCTGCCTTCTTACAATTGCCACAACCCCTGCCAATTCCTCTGAAATTGTGTTCCTGCGGTTCATAACAGGCTCCTGGCATTACACAAAGGTGCTCCTGTTGCTAGAGAACTGCAAGGACTTTATCATCACTTCCTTAAAATCCATTTTAGGTTTACAAAAGCAGGAAAAACCTACTTAGAGAAGAGGCAGTTGCCCCCGTTAGTGTGTTCCTCCAACATGGTACCTGACTCCTGAGGCTTCTGTGTTGCAGCAATCCCCATTTTGGGAGCAGTTAACGTACCCTGTGCTAAATGGGGCCTGTGTAGTGGGGTGAGGGACTCCAGTGTCCTCTGGCATGGCTTTCTCTGCTGGACTCAGGGAATGGGTGTTCCATAGTTACATCCTGCCAGGACTGTCCTGTTCCTTGTGGAATCCCAGGAAAAATGACATTACTGCTGTGCTTGGTGACCTGCTGTGTTCTAGGTGTTGCAAGGCTTGGATTTTCCATCTGACAAGCTCCCCACAACTCCAGATGGAGAACTGGTTTAATGGCAACTGATTAGCTGATTGAGTGATTGCTAAGTGCTGGTGTTTAGCTAAACTTGGGCATTCTCATGAGTGACCTCATGATTTCCTGCTCGTGGTGGGGAGGTTGGATGAGATGCTCTTGTTCTCATCTCCTTCATTAGGAATTCATATTCAAAGACTCAGTCACTCTCCTAGACAGCCTTGGCTGGATTTCCTTCCCTGCCTCCTTAGATGTAAATCTGGCATTCACTTAGCAAGGTGGCTCCTCGATAAGTGTTTGAATGCTGATTTTAAAATGTATGTGGAAACAACTTTTGTTCCTTCAGGGTAGGAGGGACGAGTCACTACCTTCTTGTCTTTCCCTGGTGGCAGCTGCGTGGCACAGAGCGAGCGCAGCTCAGCAGGGCTGCAGCTGCTGTGCATGAATGTGATGGTGAGCAGGAGAAAAACCCCATTCACCAAAGTCGTCTTTCCCTCCCTCCCCCTGGCCCAGCGGGTGCTCCCTGGGCCGCAGCCCGAGGGAGGCTGTGGCCTGCTGGTTTGGCACGTCCCGGTCAGGCCGTGCCGGTGCCGATGGCTGCGGTCACACCGCGCCGGGGCCCTGCTGCTGCCTCACCGCGGGCATCCCGCTGGGGCACCTCCCAGCCCGACGGTTTCCCTGTTCTGAAAGTCCATAGCTGTTCATTTTTCATTATTTAAACAGGATGTTACGGGTAACTGCTGGGCCCAGCAGCAGCTCAGCTCGATGGAGCTTCACACCCAAAGGTGGTTCCATAAATCTCATTTACTTTCCAACAGTACAATGGGACACGTGTGTATTCTCAGGAAAGCCTTCTGCATACAGCCGATACCTCACGTGTTCAGGGGAAGATTTTAGTGTACCTGTTTGTAAGTTAGAATGTATTTCTCAGCTTTTAAGTTTAATTTCCTAATAGCTTGATATGATCTTTTTATTACGGGTTATCTCTGGCTTGCTGTTTTATACACTCATGGAATTGTTAAAATTGCATAGGAGTAATTTTATTCTACAGTTACTGAATTATTATAATCTGTTGATGAATAAGTGTTTTAATTAGTGTACATAAGATCAGTGATCTTGTTGCCAGCTATCCAACAAAAACAATCTATTGAGTAATCTGTGGTTTTCCAAAATAGCCTCCCAAAACTAATGCTGTACCAACAACAACCAAAAACCTAAATTCAGTAATGATGACAAACGGACATGAATGTTCCACTTTCTGTTGTAGAAAGCAAATTTTACAAAGGTTGATTGGCAGCAATATCCGTTCCCAAATACCCATTTGCTGTGGGAGTAGAAAATCCTTCCTGAACTGACAGGTGAGGAAGCAGCAAACAGACCAGACGGAGTCACCGGACAGTCATTCCTGATATCTTCTGCACCAAGTCCTCTAATGACTTGTATTTTTTAAACAGGGTAATGTGAATGTGTTGCATTGCAAACTCAGGTATTATGAGAAGGTAGGAATGTAGCTAGAGACGTAGAGACGTTAGGTAGATGTATTTGTGAATTTGGTTTGAAGGACACCCTGGAAAGGTTGGAATTTTCGTTCCATTCTTCACGTAACATTCAGTTTACAGGGACTCATATTTTATTTGTGCTTAATGCTAGTAGGGGGAAGTTCATTATCTTTGGTATCTATCTGCTCTTGCTTATCTGACCTTCTGTCATAGAGAAATCAATCAACAATAATAGTCTTTGGTAGAATTTTCTGCCATGACAAGTCAATTTTTATCCCCGATTTGAAAGATAAATTGGCTGGCTGACCCCCTCTTCTCCTTCAAAGCGTCTGTGCAGATAGAAAGCTGAAGAGTTACTTTTAATCCGAACAGAGATTTGGGACATAAATTTGAAGTGCTCAGGCTCACGTGCCCCGGCGAGGCTGCCCGGGAGCGCTCGCTCTGTGGTGCAGCTGGAAGGGTCCCCGCTCACGGGGCTCGGTCCCGGTGTCACTGCCAGACCCCGGGGCCTCAACAGAACCTTCTGGAAAGTGAGTGAGCTTTCCTCCACTTCAGCTCAGGCTCCTGCCAAGTGGGCTGAGCCTTGACCCCTCAGTGTGGGTCAGTAGCCAGTCCCTGTCCTGGGTATGTCCAGCCCTGCGAGAGGGCAGGGGGATGAGGGACAGCCAGGGTCCCTGACACTGCTGGGCTCTGGGCAGGGCTGCTGCGGCCGGACCTCGCGCTCCCTCACTGCCACGTGCACTGGATGCTGCTCGGCTGTGAGCTGGGCCAGTGCCCTTCGTGTTCTCACTTCTGCAGAGGCACTGCGTGCTTTGGGCCGTCAGGGAGCTGCTCTGGATCCTTCTGTAATTCTTAAATCCAGAGATTTAATTCTTAAACCTTTTGCCATCTCCCGTCACACGCAGGCCGAAGGGGGAACACGGCGTTTTCAGAGTGACCAGTGGTCAGTGGCATTGCCAGCTGCAGGGCACCTGCACAGGGGAGCTGCCACCCCGGTACCACCCGTTTTCCCAGTGCTGGGGTGTTGCTTTGAGGGAGCCCATGAGGGTGAGGGGTCCCAGGGGTGCCAGCAGGGCTCCTGGGCTGCTCTCACTTGCTGGTGGGGTCCTTGGTGGCCCCGTCCCCACCCATGCAAAGGCTCGAGTGCCTCTGCTGCCATCCCTCTCTGTCCCAGCAGGATCTGCCCTTGCTCCTCAGGCTTCTGCACAGACCCACAGCTGCCTCAGGTAAAGGAGTTTAAGTCTTGTCCTTCAAACCAACTTTTTAAAAGAAAACTTGAATTTCTTTTATCTTTACTACATTTTTTAAAAGGAAAAAAAGAAAAAAAAAAAGATTCTCCTGTGAATGTGCTATTTCCCATTCATTCTTTCTTCCTTCTTGGTTTTGATTTGAAGCTATGAAGCTCGGTGTCTGTGAAAATGTTGTTATTTCTCAGGATAATAAGCGGCAATCATCCCTGCCACATGAAAGGCAGGAGAAAGGGGGAAACTTGGGGAACTAGTTAAAGTATGAAACTAATTTTTAAGTTGTAGATGATGTGTAAATGGAGGGGAGTGCATAGCTGTCAGTATCAAGCTGTGGCGTTTCTTTGGGTTCACGGTGTGTTGTTTCAATGCACAGAAGCTCAGGGATAAGTATTTAAAATGTGACCCAGAGAAACCCTAGTTTTGATGTTGCAACAATTGCTTCTTTCACGACTTGTCTGGAGGACCCGCTGAGAGCTGATTGGGTTTGGCTGTGGGAGGTTTGCCTGCTGGAGGCTCAGACGTGGTCCTGTGGGCAGAGCATCCCAAAGGTGCCCGGGGCTGTATGAGGCTGTGCCCTTGCACCTCTGGCAGCTGGGGACCAGCTCTGTCTGTGGGGCTCTGTTTCTGCATTACCTCATCCCTCTGCCTTCGGTGTTAAGTATGTTTGAGTGTTCATGGAAAAGGGGAAACAGGAATTTCTCATTGTGTCCCTGGCAGCCAGTCCCAGGGCTCTGTACTCTGTTGCTTATCAATTCGTAATTTTCACCAGTACAACTTTCTCACTATGGTTGTAGGCACAGTCAGACAGTTTGAGAAAGGCACTGGTGTGTGACTCTGGTTGGGTTACAGCTGCTGTGAGTGTCCAAATGGCCCTATCTAGCCACAGACAGGGCCAGCACTGAGTGAGAGTCAGCAAAAGCTTGCAGGGCCAAAACCTCCTCCCAGCACCCTCGGCCAGCATCTGCAAATCTGAGTTTAAACCAGCCCTGCAAAAACCTGGGGAGGCCAATCCAGGCAGTGTCTTTCCCTTGGAAAAAACAATTAAAAATAGCTCCTGTGAGCTGCCCTCTGACAAGTCTGTGAAAGAAGCAACACGGTTCAGTGGAAGAAATGCCCCCAAGGGCAAAAAGAAACAGAAATTGAGACCAGATGACGATCAACCTTAACAAAGCCTTTTGTGATTCATTGTTTTCTTTCAATTTATAAAATGTCTTGTAATAGTTGATAACATTATTGACTCAATTTCCATAACTAAACTACCTCGTGTGACATCCTGTTTATCATCTCAAAGGGATTGTGTGAAAAACTAAATAGTGCCAGTGTCTGTTGCCAGCGAGGAAGAGGGGCTGGGATTGCTGGAGTTGTGTTTCCCTTCCCGTGGGCTGGGGCTTGGCTCCTGTCACTGCTGTGTGTCCTGCCTGAGGCTGAGCTCCGGTGTCCCTCCCTGGGGAGGATGTGGCCCGTGGCAGTTTGGGTTTTGTTGGTGCCCATCAAGCCACAGGCCTGGTTCCAGCTCAGTCCTGGTGCAGAGGCTGCATTTGTAACCCGGGACCTCGCAGCTCCTTGTGTGTCCATCCTGGGCAGCCTGGGGAGGCAGCGGGTGAGGTTTGCTGCTTGTGTCAGCCCCTGGCTGGTTTGAGGGATGTTTCCGAGAGGGTCAGTCCCGGTTGTTGGGTCCTTCTTGGTGACGTTCCAAGTGATGGTTTCTCGCGTTCATTTTTCCCACAATCCCTTGTGTAAATCAGGGAAGCAGGATGTTGCCTCGGCATGACACACGGTGAACATTGGCACACTCAGAGCCGGGGCTGGGGCAGGAGGGTGTGTCTGGCCCCGTGTCACCGGGGGGGAACGGGCACCGGGAGCTGCCCCCTCACTGCGCTACGACCAAATGAATGTTTCTGCCGGCGGGTCCGTGTCAGCCCGGCCTGCCCCTGCTCCGCTGCTCTGCTCTGGGACTTGACTACCTGTGGAAATGTGACCAATAAGTGTTGAATGCATGTTTAGTGAGTGTTTAGCTGTATGAACTAATAAATGTGAAATGTTCTGCACCACTGGTGTCTCCTGGTTGCTTGTGCCTTCCCCTTTTGGTGGCGGCTCTCTCAGGGTGGGGGAGCCCAGCACTGCTCTGGGTGGTAGCTGCGGCCCCGGCCTGCCTGCTGCTGCACTTCTGGAATGGTCTGTGGGTGTGGGGAAGGCCTTGGTGCTGCTGCTGTGGCTGGGAACTGGGATAAGGGCACAAGCCCTGCCCAGAGCAGCCACAGCCTGGACTGGCAGTGGCCTCAACGGAGAGCAGGGTTGGGTGGGGAAACCTCCACCTCGAGGGGTGACAGGACTGGAGACAATGGAAGAGTGAAGGTTTGCATGGACTCTGGGTCCTGCTGAGCAGTGGGTGCCTGGTGGTCCCCAGCTCCTGCGTGGGTCCCAGGAAAGCAGGCAGGAGGATGGGTTTTCTCTTTTTGGTTGTTGCACCCCTGTATGCACAGCACAGCCACAGCACTGCTGTCACCGAGGGGTTCCGATCTGTGGGGTGACCAGAACGTGTGGCACTTCGGGTGGGTCACTGTCACCATGGGGTGCAGCAGGAGGAGGAGCAATCCAAACAAGCAAATGCATCGGAGATGTTGAGGAGTGCACTCTGGAGTGAGGAGCTGCAGGAGTCGTTCAGCAATCCATTGTCTTGCTGAGGTGGGTGTGTGTTAAAAGCATAAGCAACACTTTCCATGTTTACCCTCCTGCATATGGGAGAGCACAGAAGGCCCACTCGGGAGCTGCTGCCATGAAGGGAGTGAGCATTGGCCCCGCTCTGCTGCTCCCTCCCACGGGGCCTCGCCTCCGTCCCGCGCTGCCCTGATCCTCGGCTGAGTGCTCTCGTGCCTCCTGCCCTCTCCGTGTGTTAGTTTTCCTTATTCACATCGATGTCCACAGAGCAGCTCCAGCCACTCTGACACTGTGCCACCCGGGATTTATTCCTCGTGAGGGGGCCCTGGTAGGTAGCAGAGGATGCTCTGTGCACGTGGGGTGATGGGTTTGTCCTCACTTTCAAATGAAGCTGGAGCTGCACAGAGCTGACAAGGCAGCCTCTCGCCTCACCCCGTGCTGGCATGAGGTGCTGCCTGGAAAGTGAGGCTGGAGTGGGAAAAGTACCAGCACCTTTTAATTTTCAGCCCAACCTCTACTGACCACTGTATTTTGATTAGAGCTCTGCTTCCTTTTCATCTCAGTGCTCTGGCGGGTGACAACTGCCACAGCCTCGTGTGTGCGGCGCAATAGTTTATCACCGAAGGCCAGCGGCTCTATGAATTCAGAGCCAGCGCGGAACAAATCACACTGTCACTAACGTCAAACTTGTTAACCTGATCTTTGGTGGATCACTAGTGTCAACATTGCACGGGACATACATTATCGGGCCCAAGGACTTAGGGAGATGCGTTTGTCAGGCTGCTCTGTCACAGTCCCTCTCTTGACCTTCGCAAAGTAACTTTCAAGGGTAAGCTGCTTTCCTCTTGACAGGAGTGGCTGTTCCCAGGAGTGTGTCACCCGATGGGCACTGGCTGGGACAGGGCTGTGGGGTCAGCTGGGTCACCTCCCTGCAGCAGCACAGTCAGTCCAGCAGTGGGTGAAAGATCTGCTGGGATGGTCCTGTGGGGCCTTTTCCAGAGTTGGGAAAGGTTCTCCACTGATGTCCACCCTGCCCATGTCTACTCCATGAGCTTCTCCCCATCTTGTCACCAACTGCTCCCACATCTCTCCTCATCCCTTACCGAGTCACTGTCCTTTTGGATGGAGTTCATACCTGAAAACCAGAGTTCTGAGTGCAGCAGACTGGTGGGTCTCCATTGTCTGGTCCATCACAAGTCTCTCACATCTCCGTTTTCCAAGTGCGGATGCATTTGATGGGGTTGGTCACTGCTGCAGGGGACAGATGAAGAATGGTTCACCATGGCTGGGCTGGTAAGAGCATGGAGAGGAGGTGTGTGCTCCAGGTAAGCTCCTGTCCAAGCTTCTGGGGTCAGCTGGGTTTTGCAGTACCTTTATTGGGGTGGTGGATCACCTCCCTGCAGCCTGCCATGAGTAGGAGGGGAGCAGTGCCACGGGCTGGGTGCTGGGAGGCCAGCAGTTGGGGCTGTGCTGGAGAGGATGGCTCATGGCTGGGGGGACCCTGAGGCGAGAGCTGGGTCTGTGCTCCACATCACTGTCCTCGTGGGCCGACCCTGCTAATCAGCTGTGAAAGAGAGAGAGAAAGCTGGAGAGAAGTCTTTCTCTCTGCTAACCTCATCACAATAAAGATTCCTATAAAGAGCTCTTATCCTTGAAGAAAATGAGGCACATAAGCAGGAATAGTAAACAAAAGGCTGTCATTTTGACCCAGGAGTGCTTCATGTTGTTGGCAACTGCCAAGAGGAAACATAAAGAGAGGCTGCATCCAAGTCCCAATTACGCAGAACTATGTGACTGATATGTCAATGAGTCCCCCCGGGAGGAGACCACCAGCGCTTCCCTGTGCTGCCTGCACAGCATCTGCACCCGCCGCCACGGCCGGGCCGCCCGCGCCCCGAGCGAAGGCGTGTGTGGCATCGGAAGAATGCGGGGGACAAGGTAATGTCATGGGGAACGCTATCGCCAGAGTCCTCGCCGCACGCGCATTATCGGCGCGGGCCCCGGAGTCAGGGACTGCGGGCAGGCAGCGGCGTTTGGCAAACAGTAGTGCTGGCCACACCTGCTGCAGGCACGCTCCGGGAACGTGGCGCAGGCAGGAGGGCTGCCCCGCGCCGATAAGCTGAGTGGATGGAGATAAAATCCGAGCAGGAGATATGCTTTGCTGAGCATCAAGGCTAAGCACCAGCAAGGAGCCAAAGCATACCGCGGCCCACAGCGGGTGGTGTGGAGCTGCGGGCTCCGGCTGCGCCGTGGCCGTGGGGGAAGGAGACGGGGCAGGGCAGTCTCCAGACCAACACCTAGAGCTTTGGTGGCGGATGTGCCAGTGCCTGGGCCCATCGAAGGCACAGAGCTGTGCTGCTCCCTTGGCCAGGACAACACTGCATCATGGCAGCAGCTTTGGGGCCTAGCCCCAGCCCTGAACATCCCCTCCCCAGCACATCCCGTGCTGCTGGAAGCCAGACCCACCTCATGCTTCCCTCCTAGGTGCTGTGGCCTCCAAAATGTCATATGTCTGTACCTCCTCCCTCTCCCCAGGGCCCCCTGAGGCTGCCGGGAGCCGGCTGTACCCGGTGCCTGTGCGGCCACTCCAGCGTGGCCTTCCCAAACCCGCCCTGGTGCCACCAGCCAGGCCCCGCCGGCCTGCACCGCGGCCCGTGCACCGGCCCTGACCGCGGCCGCGCGCCCGCGGCAGGAGCCAGGCCACAGCCTTGGCCAGGGCCCGCGCAGAGGAAAGTGCCCAAGGCCGGCAGGGACGTATTTACCCCCGAAAGCACCTTGCTGCAAAAATAGCAAGTGGCTGGTGTGAGGCCGGGGCTTCCCAGGGGAACAATGCCTGGCAGGAGGAAGCGGCCGCGGCCGGCCCGCAGCTCCGTCCCGCCTCGTGCGGCGCTGAGCCGCAAGCCGCTGCGTGCCGGCCCGGCAGGGACCTTGAACCTGACACAGATTTATTTTCTCTGACATTGGCATCGCATCGGAACATCTGGCATGTGGCTGATAATTGCTGGGGATCGGGGCGGAAGCCACTCCAGGCCTGGCGCTTCTTCCAGAGCTCTGTTTTCATTAGTTTTTCTCCTCTCTTCAGCTGCAAAGCAAGGAAAAAACAAGCAGGGCTGTGCAGCCCGCACTCCCACTCCTCTCCCCGCAGCACCGGGGGCTCACTGCTTCCCTCACTCTGCATGGGAATACTGCAGGGCACAACACCATGGCACCATGTCAGGGCTGTGCTGATAGAGGGAGAGGGTGAGCCTTTCCCTGCGCCCAGGATTGTGGGTCCTGCTGTGCCACCCTGGTCACCAGGAGCTGCTTGGCCAGAGCAGAGCTGTGGCACTGCCTTTGCTGGGCTGGTGTGGGGCTCGAGGCAGCCACCCCTTCTCGAGGCTGCCGTCGCTGTGGGATGAAGCAGTGAGCAGCGCACTGTGCAAACATGGGGAGACACCGTGGTGATGGATGGCCGGAGCACAGGGCCGGCAGTGGGAGCAGATCCCCGCTCTGGCAGGATGCGAGGGTCTCTCCTGCAGCCTCTTGCCTTGGCATTGCAGCTCCTGTCTTCCACAGGGCAATTGGAACCCGAGCTCTGCCAGCACAGTGCCCATGGGTAGGATCGGGCACAGCAGTGGAACACGGGGAATCACACATGGCAAAAACACAGCCAAGGCTTGGCTGCCTAGGCCCAGGGGCACTGGCTTTCTGTGAGTGCTGTTCCAGCAAATGAAGAGCTGCTGGCTGTGGGTGCTGTGAGCCCCAGGGACCCGGGAGTGGGGCCCTGAGCGTGGAGGAGCCTCCTCCCACCCGCCCCTGCAGAGGAGACTTCTCAGGGCTGAGGAGGCCCTGGGTGCATCCTGCTGCTCGGTGGTTGAGGTGGGCTCATGTTCCTCCCAGAGGTGTCCTGCCCTGTGCCCTCAGCTCCCTCCCTCCTGCCCTGGGCCGTAAATCAGGGTGGCCGTGGGTGCTGGGGCACTCTGGTGCCCCCCACCTCCCTGCAGGGTCTCCCTCCCGGGGCGCCTTATCTGCTGCAGGGGTTCCACTTATCTTCACTGTCACTTTCTAATGCTAGTTTATGGGCAGCGTTTTGTAGCTTAATTATGATGTTTTTCAGCACGGTCACGTGGCCGCAGAAGCCAATAAGGCACCGAAGTGGGTCCATCCTGGCTGAGCCTGGCCCCCATGGGGAGGAGATTGGCCGGTGTCCTGGCCGGGGCGGCGTATGCGCAGCCAGAGCCCCAACACCTTCCCAAGAGACACGGGTCCCCATAAATCCCCCAGCCTACCGTGGACAGGGCAGCGGTACCCACACCCCACGGAGGCTCCTCGGGTCGCAGCTCCTGGCCGGTGGCCGAGCGAGGCTCTCCCACCCGCCGGCCCCACGCGCAGCAGCCGTGCAGCCGCCTTGCGGTGAGTACGTCTGTGGGGGGAACGCGGCCCCCATCCCACCCATCTCCGGCCGCCTCCGCCATTCCCTGGCATGGTGGCGGCCAAGGCCGGAGCTGGGGACGCGGCAGGGCTTGACGAGGAAGCAGGAGTCATGTGTGGGCCTCCGCTTCCCGTCCTGTCCCCGTCAGCGGGTGTGGGGATGGCGGCTCTTGGAGATGGCGGGCAGCAGAGAGAGGCCTCACCATAGCCTTGGCCCCTCAGCTCAGAAATGACAGGTCTGGCTGCTGAGGGGCTCTGGGAGCCCAGCTTGTAGTGCCTGGGGGTCCCCGGTCACCCAAGGGTTGGGAGTTGCCCATAGGAGAACAGGCAGCCTCCACACCCTGGAGCAGGCATGGGAGGCATCCAGCACCCCTTGGCTCCTGGGGCTGACTGAGCTTGCGTCCTGTCCCCATCCCGCGCTGGCAGGGATCACAGCCTTCGGCTCCGAGTTGCTTTTGTTCCTCGCAGTGTTTGCTCAGTTCTCCCAACCGAGAGCCCCTCCTGGGCTCCTCTTCCCGGATGGCAGATCCTGCTCCATGGCTGCCCGGCAGCTCCCCTGGGAGCCCGTGGTGAGTGTGGGGGCTGTGGCCGAGGGGCTCCTCTGGCGGTGGGAGCGCTCCTTCCCGGCCGAACAGCGACTGACCCGCACCGAGGGCTGCTCTGCTGCTATTCTTAGCCCAGGCTCCATTCCTGGTGGCTCTGGAGTGATGCTCCGCTGAGCCCGTTTCCTGTTTGCTGCTCTCCCTGCCAGCACCGCTTCCTACCCGCTGCACCCATGGGCAGCTGGTGTGTGGAGTGAGAGCGTGGGATGAGCTGGGTAGGATGAGGTGTGTGGGATGAGCCCTTCAAGACGAGCCATGCAGGATCAGCCTGCCAGGATCAGCCGTACGGGGCCATCAGCCATGCCTTTCCTACGTGGGGCACTGCCAGCAGCACAGTCCCCAGTTGTGCCGGAGCTCCAGGCACCCAGAGCCTCAGGCCCTGGTGCTGCTGTGCTGGGACAGGCTCTGCACCGGCCACGGAGCGCCCCTGACTCAGTGGGTCAGCCCTGCAGGACGGGCTCAGCTCCAGTGCCTGGCTCAGAGCTGGAGCCTCAAGCTCGCCATAGCCACGTCCTGGGCCGCGGCGTGTGGCCTGGGAGTGTCTTGATAAACAGGACGTGCCAGGAGCCAGGGTGCTCCTGTGCCGGCCCGCTGCCGTCATGGAACATTTCATTAAGAAATCCTAATTGTGAAGCATTGATTTAATACCTGCTGTCTGACAGGCAGACCAGGACACCTTTGGGAATGGGTACTCCAGGTGGGGTGGCCAGTGCTAGGTCCAAAGTCATCTCCTCAGTGGAGGCCCCAGAGGAGATTTCAGGAGCTGCTGCACGCCCCAGTGTTCCCCACGCAGCTCTCCCTGGGCTGGCAGGGGCAGCTGGTGTAGTGTAATGGTATGTTCTGAGCAAGCTGGTGGTCCAGGGCTGTGTGCTGAGCAGAGCAGACTCGTGCCCAGACATGGTCAGTTTTGCTCCAGCCCTGAGACTCCTGGTTCTCAGCAGGTCCTGCCTCTCTCAGGCTGGACACTCCAGAGGGGTTGAGGGGCTTGTTGCTCCCACAGGTGGTGTGGGGGAGCAAGGAGGGTCTCACGCCCCTTCCCGCAGAGCGGTCTCCCTTGCCTGTCCCTGGGGGAGTCCCCGGGGGGGATCCCTGGTGCTGCCGAGGCCTGGCCGAGCCGCTCCCCAGCGCGGCCGCCGTGCTCCCGGTGCCCGGGCCCGCGGGTCCCTCCGCCCCCGCCCCGTCCCCGCCGCCGCGAGCCGCCCGCTCTCCCAGAGGAGGTTCCCCAGCCCCGGGGGGCTGGCCGTGAGCCCGCACCAACATGGAGATGCTCTTCCAGGCGCTATAAAGAGCTCCGGCTCCCGCACCTGCCGCTCGGTCTCCACCGCGCCCACTCCCGGTCCGCACCCAGCGCCGGGGCTGGGGCCGCCGTCCGTCCCCGTCCCATCCCGTCCCGCTGACCGCGGCTCGTCCCGCAGCAGGGCCGCTGGAGGGGATGGACTATTCCTATGATGAGGACCTGGACGAGCTCTGTCCGGTCTGCGGGGACAAGGTCTCCGGCTACCACTACGGGCTGCTCACCTGCGAGAGCTGCAAGGTAGGATCGGCCGGGGCCGCGGGGTCGGGGCTGCGGAGCCGGGGCTGTGCGGGGCTGGGGAAACGCGGCTGGGGCCGTGCGGGGCCGGGGAAGCGGGGCCGGGGCTCTGCGCGACCGGCGCCTTGCGGGGCCGGGACTGCGCGGGGAAGAGGGGTCCGGGGCTGTGCAGAGAGCGGGGAGGGGGCTCTGCGGGGG
>VWZT01001890.1:1119468-1168526 GCA_013397055.1 Pachycephala philippinensis | reverse complement strand
TGCCGGGACCGGTCGCGCTGTCCCCGCCGCCGCTTCGATTCCGTTTTTCCCTCCCGAGTTAAGAAAAAAATCGTTTTTGCGCGTCGTCTCCTTGTTTTCCTTGTTTCATTTTGTTTGTCTCCCCGGGGTTCCTGCTGCTACGGCTTCAACTTTCCAGGATTTTTTTTGCCGGCAGGAAGGTTGGGAAATAGCAAATAAATTACTCTTTTCCTTAAGCACAGAATTCCAGAAGCCGAGGCTTAAGGAAAACGTTAAAAAATATTGAGATCGCAAGAAAACTGCCGCAGACCCACCACGAATTATATTTTTCCTCTCGGTGACATTTAGTTTAACGGATTTCTGACCCCCGGGGGGGCGATTCCAGCCCCGCAGCCTCTCTCCTGTCGGCGCAGAGGATCCCGACATCAGAGTCGGGCCCCGACAGCCCGTGTTATCGCGTCTTGCGGGTTCTGCAATGCTCAGCATCCGGCAACGAAATATATTTGGGGGGACAGGTCGTTGGCCCGGGATGGCAGAGCAAAAACAGAGGCAGAAGGAGCCCCCCACTCCAGAGCCAGACGCCCCCTCCCCACTTCGCCCTTGAAATCGTTTGCGTTTTGCAGCGGGTGGAAGTGGGCTGAGTCCTCCCGCCCGACCCTGGCCGGGCTGAGCCCCTCGGCGGCCGGGCTGAGCCCCTCTCCCACCGGGCTCGCTGCTCGGGACACAGCGCGGTTAATGGGAAAGTCCTTCATGTTCTGGCAGGGCGGCCGCTCGCTCCGGGAGCGGGGTGGGAGCCTGCGAGCAGAAGCGCAGGAGTAAGACACAACATAGAGCTGCAAATTCAGCCCCTGCAAACTCCCGGTGTGGGCTGGCTTCCAAAACAGATCCCAGTTCCACTGTCCTCCCTGGGCTGGAGTTACTGGTGCCCTAAATCCCTCGGTGCATGCTCTGGCAGTTTTGATCGATGTCGCCAAGGGGATTTGGGCGCTGGGCAGGGGCTGGGGACCCTACGACAGATGGGCAGGGACGGTGCTTAGGGTGCCCGAGGAGAAAAGGCATGCTCTCAATTTGTCCCTTTCCAGCAGTTTTTGTCATGTTCACCGTGGAGGTGCTTTGGTCCCAGAGCTGTCCCAACAGCCTTTTCTTGTGTATTTTCTTGTGTATTTCTTGCTGTTGGCTCCTTAGCAGAGCTGGGCAGAAGAGGCAATCACCCAGCCAAAGGTGATATTCCCACGGAACCATCTCTTCTGTGGTAAAAAACAGACACCACCTTTTTTCAGCTCCTAGTATTTTTGGGCAAGGCATCGACAGTGATGCTTTGGAGGTGAGTCTGCAGGTCCACAAGACAAGAGCAACCCCGAGGTGGTTGATTCTGGGAACACAGTGTTGACACAGGCACCCCTCAAAGTGCCTGAAGGGAGGTGGCAGTGAAACCTGCCCGAGGAGAGCAGCACAGCCCTGGGCACCCTGCAGGAACTGCCCATGGCACCCTCCATGTCCCTGTCCAGGCAGAGAGAGGTGGCCAAAGGGAGGCAGAGGCTGGCCAGCAGCCTGCCCCAGCCAGGGCTCTCACTGGGATGAGAGCAGGCAAAGCAGTGGGAGTGGGAAGCGGGGCTGCAGGGCGCTGGAGACCCCTCCTGCCACCATGGGAGTGTGTGGCTCGGGGGTCACCTGCAGATGGTTTTGGGGGGGTTGTTGGGGGGGCTGGCACTTCCTGGGTGGCTCCACTTGGGCCCCCTTGCCCTGGAGGTCAGGGTGCATCATTTGCTTCTTGGCTGTCAGCTGGGACACAGCAAATGGCAAGTTTTTCCCAATCCCAAGTGTAGCACAAATGGCAGGAAAAGCAGAGCAGGAGGGAATTAAAAGGCCTCTTCTCCCTTTGTGTTCTTGCTGGGAGAGGGGAGGAGGTGTATGCAGTTGCCTCTGCAGGGTTTGTGAGACCGGACTGTGAGCATCTCTCACTGTGTTTGGGAGTTCAGGCTGCACCAGGGGGGTCCCTGCCTGTGCACCCTTGCCCAGGGTCACAGGGGTTTGCTTTGGGATGTGATCCCTGGGCATCACTGGGCCCAACCTCGAGTGGTGGTGGGAACATGTCACTCTGAGTGGGCGTGAAATTTCGTTTTTGGTGTGTTTTGGCTCTGGGGTGTGTGGCCAGGGCTGCCAGATCTGCCTGTGCCAGCTCGGGCTGCCAGCCTGTCTCCCTGTTCGGGACCCTGGCTGGGGTGTGCACACATGCTGAGTGTGGCCGCCTCCCCCGCACCCGAGTCGGGAACTGCCCCGGCACAGCTCTCTGCTGCCCAGAGAGACACGGGCCGGCTCTCAGGAGCGGGGGCCACAGCACCCCTCTCTTCAGAGGCTGCCGCTGGCAGCCCGCTCCCAGCGAGATGCTGTTTTCATGAATAAAGAATGAGGGAGGAAGCCAGGGCGGCTCTCCTGGGAGCACATTCCTGCTCGTCCTGGAAATGCTGCTGCTCCCGGCCACGCTCCCGCCTTTCCAGCCTGCCTTGGGAGCGCTGGGGAGGTGCTCCAGCTCTCCGGGGGTGCTGGCCGTATGCCCCGGGATAAGTAGGCAAAAGAAAGGCAGAGGTAACAGCTGAGACGCAAAGCAAGACCCGCTGGCTGTCGGCAGGAGCACAAACCAGCAGAGGGGTTTTGCCTTTGACGCTCGCTGCGGGCTGCTCTCGCTGGCGAGCTCTTCCGCGCTCTGCGCTGCCGTCCAGCCCCCAGCTCCTGCCTTCCAGCGGTCTGAGGCTCTTCCAAGGGGGTGCCAGGGCAGCGGCCCCCCGGAGCACCGCAGGGCAGAGCAGGGGACAGGCTCCTGCTGCAGAGAAGCGCCTACTCCCTCGCGTGTTGGCAGATCCTCGGGGATTTTTTGGTTTGGTGGGAACACCTGCTTTGCTGCAGCCATCAGAGGGGCTCTGCCAGCGGGATGCTCCGGTAGAGCCCTGGCCGAGCCTGGGACCCCCGGGGCTGACAGCCTCCTGCCCGGCGCCAGTGGGGTGAAGTGCACCCTGCCAGCGGTGCTGCCCGACAAAGGGGCAGAGGTTTGCAGAGAAGTAGCAGCCTGGATGGAGGGAGCCAGGGTCCGAGGGGGCTGTGGGGTCCCAGGCCCTGCAGAAACAAGGAAATCCCGGGGCTGGTCCAGTGACAGGGGTTGTTAAAACTAAAGTGGGCGTCAAACCCTCTCCTCTGCTCAGGCTTTAAGGGCTGTCTCCTCAACCCAGGGGGAATGAAAACTGCTTTATCCCCAGCTCATTTCGTAGTGAAAGCCAGACATCTCTTCCTTTTCTGCAATCCCCAGAGGCTCTGACGGTGACACTGGTTGGGCTGGGAGTGACACAACCTGCTGTCGGCTTTCTGGGAAGGTCTCCCCAGTGCCCCCCAATCCCTTTTTGCCACTAAGTCGTGTCCCCCAGCATTTTCTCTGTGGAAGCCCTGGTCTCTCTCCATGTGGGTTCACTGCAGCCTCTGCCCTCTCTCTGTCTCCAGCTGTCCGTGCAGACCGGATGCGTGGAGGGAGGAACAAGTTTGGACCCATGTACAAGCGGGACCGTGCCTTAAAGCAGCAGAAGAAAGCTCTGATCCGTGCCAACGGCTTCAAGCTGGAGACGGTGCCTCAGATCATGTCCCCCGTGCAGAGCGACTACAGCCTGTCCTCCATCCACAGCATCCACGCCATGTCCAAGACCCTGCCGCCCAACCCGGGCGCCCTGACGCCCGTGGATTATGAGCGCGGCCCCTACGGGACGCCCTCCCTGGGAATGACTGTGCCCGGCCACGCGCCGCTGCCCGGCTACCACTACCCCTCCTTCCCCAACCGCACCATCAAGTCCGAGTACCCTGACCACTACACAAACGCCCACGAGGCCGTGCCTGCCTACGTGTACCCAGAGACCTACCCCAGCAGCTCCCCCCCTGACATCCCCGAGGTCATCCTGAAGCTGCTGCAGCTGGAGCCCGACGAGGCCCAGGTGAAGGCACGGATACTGTCCTGCCTGCAGCAAGAGCAGGGCAAAGGCCGGCACGAGAAGCTCAGCACCTTCGGCCTCATGTGCAAGATGGCCGACCAGACCCTCTTCTCCATCGTGGAGTGGGCACGGAGCTGCATCTTCTTCAAGGAGCTGGAGGTAGGACCTGTGGGGATGGACGCTGCTCTGGGGGAACAATGGCAGACGGGCAGGATTGAGGCTGCCCTGATGTGAGGATGGGATGTGGCCGTGGGCAGGATTGAGGGTGAAATGTTGTGAGGCCAGGGCAACACCCGTGGGCACAAGCCTGGGGCCATCACCGCAGATCTGTTGCCACATCCCAGTCCTGCTCGCAGCTCCCTGCATGGCACGGCTGGAGGTGCTGGGCCCGGCTGCGATGCCGGAGCGATTCCCGCTGTCGTGTGGGGCTGATGATTGCAGATTCATCACGGCGGGGGCAGGTGTTGAGGCAATCGCTGGCAGAGTGACTGTGGCGTCAAGCTCAAGATATAATTGAAAAATGTAACGTTGAGGAATTATAGTTGAGACAATTCTGTCCTCTGCCTTTAGGAGGAAAATCGATGTGGTCAGGTGGGTCCTATTAGTGCCGGGCAGCCGGGGCAGGGCTGGCTGGGGCAGGGGACACCCCGAGCCTGCTCCACAGCCGTGCCTGCTGCCAGCAGCCCACGAGTGTGTCCTGCTGGGGGACACGGAGCTGACCTCCATCCTGCCAAGACATCCCCTCTAGCAAATGTCCCTGAACATTTACTGGGAACAGGGGAGGGTCAGTAGGGCTGGGGGAGATTCTGTCATCCTGCACAGCTTGCCAAGCTTTCAGAAATTTTCCATTCATGTCCTGGGCTGACCTAGGATCCCAAACTGGTGCAAAAATGGGAGAGAAAATTTTGCAACATGGCCAAAACCCAGAGAGCAACGTCCTGGGGCAGCTGTAAGACTCAGGTGCTCTCGTGTTTCCAGCATGAGGTTGTGCTGCCTGGCTCTGGTCAAAATAACCTTCTTCCAGTGGGACTGCAATGTAGGATAGGACCAGGCTCTTCCCTGTGCCATGGGTGCCATGGGGCTGAGTGTGGCCGAGCCTCGTGGCTCAAAATAGCCCCCATCTGCCAGAACAGTGTCAGGAAACGGCATTGTGGGGGTGGGTTGGGCTTGCTTCAATCATATCAGTGTCCAGCCTGGATTTTGGGAACAGGGTGGTTGTTGTTTTGCAGGAGATATTGTAAACAGTGTAAATTCAGTTCCCAGCTGTATAGCTGTGTAGCCTTGTAACTCCATTGTCAGCCTGATTGCGCCACCAAAATAGGCTGTTCCTGTGTGAATCGGTGTTGGTGGGTGCTCCTCCTGCCGTGGGACTCTGGGGGGGATGGCAGTGCCACAGGCCTCACCTGGGCAGAGCTACCAGCGTCCTGCTGGGAGCAGGGCACGTGCCCTGCCATGCTCAGGGATGGGGTTCGGCGCTCAGAGGGTGCCCACATCCATCCCTGCCATCCTGGGGTCTCATGCCTTTTGCCTTCTCCCACATGGTGATTGTGGGGTGCATTCCCAGCATCTCGCAGGGCCAGGCCTGCAGGACACCAAAGGACTGCAGGACACCACAGCCCACCCTGGCTCCAGGGGGAGAGGGAGAAGGCAGCAGGGGCGTCCTTGGCTCCCTCCTGTGCACAGAGCCCCGGGCAGCCCCGAGCCCCAGCACAGAGCGGAGGTGCCTGGTGTCCCCAGGGTCCCCACGGGTGGTGCTGGGGCTGCTCCCTGCCCACCCGCCACGGCGCATCCTCCCTGGCCAGGGCTGTGCCTTTTCCTCAGGAACAGGAGAGCAGCCAGTGGGAAGCAGTGGTCTGAGATCTTGAATCGCCATTCCTGCTCCTGCCTGGCACATAAAAGCCAACGGCTGCTGGGGCGGTAAATGAACTCCTGCTCACGCAGGGTTTATGGCTCTGCCCTAAAGCCAGCGCCGAGGAACATGGCAATCGCCGAGATCGATGGCACCGGCAGCCCCCGCTGGGTGCTCGGGGCTCCTCAGGGCAGGGATGCCAGCAGCCCTCTCCACCCCCTGGGAAGGTCTGTGTGAAGCGGATGGTCCCCAGCCCCAGCAGGGAAGGGCTGTTGGCTGAGGCCAGAGTGGGGATCCAGGCTGGAAAGGCACCGGGCTGGGACACCACTCCAGGGATCCTGCCAGGCTGGCACTACACGGGGAGGAGGTGCAGGCAGGTGAGAAGAGGAGGTGTGGGCAGATTGCCCCATCATGGCTTGCCCTGCCTGAGCCCTCCCAGCACCCTGTGCTCCTTCCACAGGGCTGTTTGCAGAGACCTGGCTTCTCCCTGGGGTCTCACAGGGAACCTGGAGAGGAAGGAGCAAATCCTCGGGGACATGGGGAATTGCTGGCTCACGCCTGGTTAGGACGAGCATTTGGTTCCTGCCCGCGGAGACTGGGAGCAATTTCCCCTGGAGCTGGCCAGTCTTATTCCCCTTCCCATTCCCACCCTGGCAACCTGGTGAGGGCCAGACTGGGTGCTTTGCTGTCTCCAACACTCCTGGTGCGGTGGCTGGGCTGGGGGACATTGGGGAGAGCCCCCCTGGCTCCACCACTGCGCCCGGGGAGGGAGGGGGCCATGGGCTAATGGCCTCTTGACATCGGCTCACACGCCACGTCCGCCCGCAGGCGCGGGGCAGTCAGATTGAAAACAGATTTAACTTCCCAGATATATCGTTTCATTTAAGGGCCAGTAATTCTGTCAGTCTGCCACTGACAAACGAGGGTCCCCATGCCAATCCGCCGGGAGACTGATGTCGCGGCGTTCATCTCGTGTCACCAGGAGGAGAATTACGGACTGCGCTGGCCTTCGGAGGCAAGACTAATAACGCTGCACGGCAGAGGGGGATTTGGGGGCCCGCTTGTTTATCGAGGGCCGGCCAGGCAGCCGTGGCGCGAGGCCGCGCGGGCGGAGGTGGAAGAGGTCAGCGCTGACGCCCATAAATACGAACTTTAACTGAGTCTAGATGAGATGTGTCAGGACTGAGGGAAGATTTGCAGCATCTTTTCAGGAAGAAAAATATGGGCCGGGGGTGAAATATATTTTGTTGGGTCGTGAGTCTCAGGCAACTTTGTCCTTTCAGATGTAATTTTTTTATATGTATATGGAGAGAGACAGACAGAGGGATGTGCACACGCGTGGGTTGCACACTCACATTGTGTCTGGCTCTGGTGTGCTTTATGCACACACATCTTGCACAGCCCGGTTTATATAGGTGTCACTGCCATACCTACATATCAATATCGTGTACACACGGTTGCAGTGACCTTTAGATTGGGATGAGCAGCCAGGAATGTTAAACAAATTGCCACGGTTTCAGCCCGAAGGCCAGTCTGGGCTGGGTGTGCGGCGGGTCCCTGCGCCAGTGGAGGGGCACAGCACAGCCGCGGCGTGGTGGGATGATGATGACCCCTTCCTCAGCCCCTTTGTGCCCAGAGCCTGGAGCAAACCACCCTTCCATCCACAGGCAAGCTCCAGAGATGGGGGGATGCTGAGGGCAGCACCGTTCCCACAGACCCACGAGTCCCTGTGCTCACTGGGTCTGTCTGTGGGGCTGCTCTCCCTCAGTCGTGCTTAGAGATCCCAGAGCCACGACAAAGCCTGTTTGCAGTCAGTTGCTTCTCTGCCTTTAACATGTGGGTCATCTTGACCCCATCTCCTGGCTGATGGCCAGAGCGTTTTTGGCAGATTTAAAATCTCCTTCTGGTTGTGGATGCTGCAGCAGTGTTTAGCATCCCCTGCACTGGGGGAAACGTGACTCTGCCCTGCCTGTGGCGTCCTGGCCAGCACAGCCCTGGCTGCAGAGCTGTGGTGCCCACACAGCCAGCAGAGAGATGGGATCCTGGGCTAGCCACACTGCTCTTGATGGCTATTTGCTTTAAGGTGCACGTTGTGGTGGTATCTGGGCAGGGCAGTGGGGACCTGCACTGACCATTAACACCTTGGACGTGTGTGGGTTTTCCATTGCGGGTGGCTGGTGGACACCAAACCACTTTGGCACTTCTCAGTAGCCAAGGTGATGGGTCCTGCTTGCCCTCAGTAATTGCTGGGCTGTGGCTCGGGGTGCTGATGTGTGCCATACACCTGCCAGAGGGCTGTGGGGCAAATCCTGCACCTGAGATCCGGGAGGAGGCTCAGAGGGCATCTGTGGGGTGGGGGCAGGCTGAGGGCACCCGAGTGCTGCTTGTGCCTGTGGGATGGATGTCCTGGGACCAGTTCAGGGTTTCCTGCCAAAGAAGGGCTGCTGGTGGGTCACTCTCTGTCCTGAAGCAGTGATACCCAGGGTGGGGGATGCCCTGAGCCAGCCGTGCAGGGAGCAGTGAGCACTGTGGGGCTGTGCCATCCCTGTGTTGCCTGGGCACATTTTGGGGAGCCCCAACACTGGCTGGGTCTCCCTCACCTTCTGCCTACAAACCCACAGGGAAGGTTGCAGAAGGTTTAGACCTACATCCACATGCAGGTCCTGCAGCCCTGTGCCAAGGCAGCACCATCCCTGCCTCTGCATGCCTGCCTCTCCTCCGGCGCCATCCCAGACCCTTTCCCACAGAGAACTGCATTTTCTGTGGGTTGCAGCCCATCAGGGATTGCTCTCCCAGCGTGGGGAGGGTTTCACTGCGTGTTTTGTGAATGGGTTAAATGCTCGCTTTGAAAAAAAAGATAAAAATTGCCTCTCAAAGACAGCTTGCATCAGGCCTTTGATAAAGCACTCCGTGGAAAAGCCTTGACATTAAAAGAGGA
Source organism: Pachycephala philippinensis (assembly GCA_013397055.1). Classification (NCBI taxonomy): domain Eukaryota; kingdom Metazoa; phylum Chordata; class Aves; order Passeriformes; genus Pachycephala; species Pachycephala philippinensis. The sequence continues at coordinate 1,159,792 of VWZT01001890.1, read as the reverse complement.
AGATCCTTTGCTTAACTTTTAACGGCAAGCGTGTGTGCTGCCGCCTCGCTGGGAGGATTGATTGCCTCTGAGTGCCCTCCATTAGCAGCCCTCTGCTCCCAGCAGGCCAGGCCAGGGCGGGGTGCAGCCGAGTGACCCCAGCCCGAGCCCCCCTCAGCAGAGCCCCAGTGCTGGAGCGGGGCCCTGGGGGCTGCCTGGGCCTTGGGGACACCCAGCTCGGTGCTGGGGACAACTCCATGGACCCCAGTCAGCCCCGGCTGGCCCACAGAGCCCCCAGCCCAGCCCATGGTGCTCCCAAGCACGTTCCCCCCGTGCCATGGCCATGTGGCTCTGGTGCACTGCGACGCTCCCGGGAAGCACCGCGGCGCGTCGGAGCGTGCTGGCAAGGGAACAGCCCTGCTGCAGCCGTGCAGGGTGAAATGTGCTGCCAAGGGGCTTCAGGGAGGCAGCTGACCCTCCCTCAGGGTTTGAGAAAAGCCGATTAGCAATTTTTAAAGGAAGAAAATAAGATTTCAAAATTGTTGAAGTGCTTTTTTTGGAGAAGCTAATTTTTAAAAATGGTTTTCAAGGCGAAACCTTCTGTCTGTCCCTTCTGGAGCTCATCCCGCTCAGGAATGAGGCACAGGAAAGAACTTCCAAAACAACGCCTTGACTGAGCCAGAGCGGAGGCGCTCGGCAGCGGCCGGGATCGTGCAGCTGGGCTGGCCTCAGCTCCCTGCTGGGGCTGGCCACTGTCACAGCCGGCCACTCGCCTTCTGGCAGGGGTGCAGAAAGTCTCCATTTTGGTTTGGGGCAGGATGAGCTTTTCCCCAGAGTTTTGTGGAGCAGCTGGGCAGGGGCCTCACGTCCTGCAGTGCTGGGCCACGAAACACAGCTGCTGCCCTGGTTTGGGGATGAGGGCGAGCGCGGCCTCGGCAGCCCTGCCGTGCCCATGGCCCTGCCCTGCAGGAGGCTTGGTGCCATCGGGCAGGAGCGGTGCCACAGCCCAGCCGCCGTCACTGCCTCTCACCTCACCCCATTCCCTGTGCTGCCGCACGACCGGCTCTGGTCACCCGCCGCACTCCAGAGACAAATCCCGGCGGCTCACAGGGAGCGCCGGCTCTGAGACCATAAAGCTCTTTCTCATCTGGCTTCTATTCCTTTTGCAATCTCCCAGTGCAGGTTTATTGCAGCCTCTTCAGCAGAACGAGGGCATTATCCAGCCCTGTGATGCTGCATCTGTCTTCCCTCTATTAAAGGGGGAGCACAATGGCCCTGCAGAACTCGGCTGCTGGCACTGGATTTGCCCCGCAGGGAGCTCGTGGAGGCAGTGCCGTGATCCCAACCCTTTCCCTACATTGGCCCTGCAGGAGAGGGGAGCCCAGGCAGGGCAGGAGTTCAGTTCTTTGTGGAAAGGAGTTGGGGTTCAGTGCAGAACAGTGCCGAGGGGATGGAGCCAGTGACCTGCGGTGGTTCTTGGCAGGACAGTGGGGAAGGCAGCGTGCCCTGCATCCTGCCACAGCTCCGGGCACAGGGGCCTGGCAGGGCTTTTAGTTCTCCGAATGCAGCTGTTGGCCCTGGCAGCTCATCCTGCCAGTCACCGGTGCTGCCTGCAGGCCCCAGTGCCCTGCCAGACCTTTGGGGACCCTCCCAGCCAGGGTCCTGGCTCAAACTCCTCACAGGGATGACCCCAGGTGTTTCCCTGGGCACATGTGCACAAGTGCCCGCGATCACAATGCGTGTGTGGGTGCGTGGGCAGGGCCGGGCTGGCACAGCAGGGCACAGCGATGTCCAGCGCCTGGCCGCTCCCCCAAACCTGCCCTCCTGGGCAGGGAGTCGAGGATGGGCACTGTCTTCTTTCGTTTTAAAGTATCCAGAGGGGCTGTCTGGACACACAGGCCCTTTGTGCAGCCACTGCGTGTCCCTCCTACAGTCATTTTGTTAAAATTTGTGTGCAATTTGGGGAGGCTGTGCCTGGTGGGGGAAGACCCGTGCTGATAAGAGCCAGCAAGGGCCACTGAAACATCCTGAGCTGCTTTGAAGCCAGCTCTGCAAAGCCACCTGCCCATCTCCTCTCCTCCAGCCGGGGGTCCCCCTTTCTGGGGTGCAGCTCCAGCTCTCCATGCTGACCCCAGGGGACCCCCCCTCCCGTGGGATGTCTGCCAGGCACAGGGTGGGTGCTGTGCAGTGCAGCACAGTGGGTGTCAGCCCTGCTGCTCCCGCTCTGTTTCAGGTGGGTGACCAGATGAAGCTGCTGCAGAACTGCTGGAGTGAGCTGCTGGTGTTTGACCACGTCTACCGGCAGCTGCAGCACGGCAAGGAGCACAGCGTGCTGCTGGTCACCGGCCAGGAGGTGAGAAATGGCCTCTGGGACTGTGGCAGGGCTTTGGGGGGCAGCGGGGATGGGCAGGGGCTGTATGGGGGAACGGAGTGACTTCTTTCTTTCCTTTGTGCCAGCGTGGCCAACTTGGCATGGGGCAGACAGGCGGTGGTGTTACACTCTGGGTCTGCTTGTGCAGAGGGTCCCATCCTGTCACATCCTGCCACACAGCTCCTGGTTCTGGAGAATAATGTTTCTTATGGAAAGATCAACAGCCCCACCCGTGCTCTCGGCGGTGGGATGTGAGGAGGGGTCCCTTCCCTCCCCGGGGGCGGCTTTTGGAGGTGTGGTGCCTTCGATTCCAGCACGCTGTGAAGGGCGCCCCTGTTTTAAATGGTGTTCCCGTTTTACCCGTCATTCTATTGACACCCCTAATTCTCAGTCAGTGCTCAGGGCTCACCCCGGCTCCTGCCCTGTGCGAGGTGCCCTGCGGCAGGCTGTGGCGGGGCTGGGGCTGCCAAAGCTGATGTCACTGTCCCCGCAGGTGGACATGTCGACCATCGCAGCGCAGGCCGGCTCCATCCTGAACACGCTGGTGCTGCGGGCGCAGGAGCTCGTCCTGCACCTGCACTCGCTCCAGGTGGACCGGCACGAATTCGTGTGCCTCAAGTTCCTCATCCTCTTCAGCCTCGGTGAGTGCAGCCGGGGGGCACTGGGGCGAGGGGCAGCCGCTCTGGGGTCACGGCTGGAGGGGCACACACAGTCCAGGGTCCGGCCGTGCCACAAAGGGGCTTTTAACGAGGAGCCAGGAGCGAGAGCTGGCACCTGCCTGTCCCTCCTCAGCCGGGATCCAGAACGCCTCCCGCTGCGGGCTGGGCTCTGCTCCAGCTGCAGGGCACATCGCCACCCCTTCGGCCAAGCGGAGCCTGTTTTGGTCCCTCGCCCATCGCAGCGGGCAGGGAAACAAGCGCTGATACGGCCGAGGGAAAACAGCCGTGTTGACAGAGGCGGCCCGGCCGTATCTCCCGGGATTTGCGTCAGAGCTCCGCGCTGGGCAGCGGCTCCTGCGCTCCCGATCGGGCTCAGCCCGGAGCCTGCGGTCGGGCACAGCCGGCGCCTTCACACGCTCCCACCTCACCCAGACAAAATAACACCGCTGCCGTGGGCGCTGCTCCAGAGCCCGGAACGTCCCTGGGGCGGCAGAGCCCGCTCCTGCCCCTGGGATCCGTGTGGCAGCCGGTGCCGGCACGGTGAGCCCACCGCTGTCGGTGGCAGACCCGTCTCCGTCCCTGTCCTTGTCCCTGTCCCCTTGCTCTGTGCTTGCACTTCTGCGTCCGTGGGGTCCCGGCCAGGGACAGCGGTGGGAGCTGCACCTGCAGCATCTCCTCCCTCAGCTTTCCTTTCCTCTGGAGCTGTTTAGAAACCCAGAGAAACGAGAGGCGATAACTCGCTGCTCAGGCAGTGATAAGGTGTGGCACAAACAGTGCCCAGGCTGGGAAATGAAGGAGCTGGGGGGGCTCGTCCCCGAGCCAGGAGCTCCCTGGCTGCTGCCCCACGGTCTCAGCCCCAGGAGGGCCAGGTCCCCCCGTGCTGCCCCGGTCCCCGTGTCCCCTGGCACGGCACAGCACAGCGAGCAGGAGCAGCGTCCTCCCGACGGCTTCCCCAGAGCAGCGGCTTTCAGGGAGGGCGTGGAATCCAATAGCTGTGTTTTCCCATACATCATTTTGCCCGAAATGCAACTTTTTCTCTCCATATTGCAGAGCTCACTTGGAGTAATTTGCCCTTCGCAGGCTCAGCTGTAGAGGACGGGATTGTGTATTATGTGCAGGATGTAATTGCCTTTAACAAGAGAATTTCCACATTTACCACTCTGCCACAGCACAGTCAAAGCCAAGCCCTGCTCACAAGAGCTGCCATTTGAGTTCTAAATAGATTTCTCTCCTGAGCAGGTAAAGAGATTTAATTAAAATTAGGGCTTCTCAAAATAGCAATATTTATGAGGACGGCACAGGTTAGCTTTGTTCTACAGAAGGGCTTAATAGAGCCTTAATGGATTGACCTATCATTCGATTTCATGACTTACATTCATGAAGCAGCTACTCTTGGGGAGGGGAGGAAGAGAGGCTTTTATAGCCCACATTCCCTTAAGCGTTTGCAATTTATCAGCAGCTTCTCCCAAACAAAAGGAGCTGTGAATAGGAAGAACACTTGAGGGCATAGAAATAATCCCAGGCATATCTGTATGTGTGATGGGAGGCTTTGTCACAGGACAGTCTTTGCAACTGCTGCAGTGTCTCTAAATGAAGTGAGTCAATGTTATTTGGACAACATTCTTTATTCCTTGCAGGAATGAAAAGATTATTCAAATATTCAATTAAACAGTGAATAGGGTCTTTCAGAGAACCAGGTGAGTTCATCGAGTAGAACTAGCTATTGTTGAGCCAACTCAGAGGATAGATTTGACATTTATCAATATAACTTCTTTTTTTTTAGTGACATGCACAATAACCTTATGCAGATAAAGAGATTTCATAACAACAACCCGGGTAGCAGGAGACAATAGGAGCAAATGTGCCGTCAGAGTGAAAAGGGAAGGGTGATCTGATACACTGCATCTTGGCACAACCTGTGCCCTTTGTGCCTGCCCCCGCAGTGCCCGCGCTGGCCGTGGGCATGGCCCGAGGCTGGGGCTCCTGAAAGGCGCTCCCCAGGGGCTCACAGCCCCCGGCTGTGCTGTGCCTCCCCTCCCCGGGGCTCCGCAGTCCCCCCGAGCACGCCTCCGCTCCCGGCTCTGACCCCGGGGGCTCCCAGCTTTGCTGGGCTGCAGCAGCCTTGGGTGCCACAGTCCCTTCAAGGGATCCCCGAACTCCCAGCTGCCGTGGCCAGACCCTGTGCCCAGATTTCCCTGTTCCCAGGAGGTGAGTGGGAATTTGGCCTTGCATCAGGGGCTGTGGGCAGCAGAGCCAGAGGGGCTGTGACCGAGGTAATGCTCCTGAGTACCTCATCCTGCACAGTAAATCCACTAAATCCCCTTGCCCTGGATGGGCTGTGCCGGGGCTGGCAGCAAGGTCCCTGCTGGGCAGGAGTGTGGTACCATCGCTGTGTGCAGCTTCAGGTGGTGACGGGGCAATGCCCAGTGCTGGTGCCCACTGAAAATCCGTGTGCAGGGAGAACTGACCCTGCCTGCACCTTGGGGCCGCTGCCTGCTGAGCTGCTCCTACCCTGCTGGCAGCAGGATTATGGGAAGCTGCTGTGGCTCTGGCGAGGCACGGAGGATTAGGGTTTCCAGGCTGGTGAGCCTGGTTGCCACATTGGAAAGACCAGGTTTATCAGGGAATTAATTCAGCCGCTTCCTCGGCCTTCAGGAATTAAAGAGGGCTGATGGCAGCGACTCCCAATGTGTTGGCACAGCTGGCAACACCTTCTGGCTTTGCAGCTTCCTGGGCAGTGAGGGCAGGGAGACACCAGCCCTACTGCCGGGGGGTTTGGAATCTGTCTTCAGCATCAGGGGAGACCTGGGGAGCAGAGTAGGGGTGGAGAGCCCGTGGCTGGGTAGGGACGGGGTGTGGGCCCCCTCCTGCACTGTGTTTTCATGCACGAGGGACATCAGCCCGGGAGCGTGGGTCGCTCCTGGCCCACCCAGCACAGCGTGGCACAGATGGGGCAGACACGTGAGTTTGGCACCGTTTCATGCCCATCCTCCCCCCTGCAGACGTGAAGTACCTGGAGAACCACACGCTGGCCAAGGATGCTCAGGAGAAGGCCAACGCGGCGCTGCTGGAGTACACGGTGTGCCACTACCCCCACTCCACGGACAAGTTCCGCCAGCTGCTGCTGTGGCTGGCCGAGGTCCGGGCGCTGAGCCTGCAGGCTGAGGAGTACCTGTACCACAAGCACCTGAGCGGGGAGGTGCCCTGCAACAACCTCCTCATCGAGATGCTGCACGCCAAGCGGACTTGAGCGGCCCCCAGCCCGAGCCGGCAGCGCCCCAGTGCCTCCAGCAGGGGCAGGACTGGTGCCCGGGGCTGGCAGGCAGCGCCTCCCCCTGCCCTCCGCAGCGACGCTATTTAACCTCTGCTACTGAAACGCCCCGGAAAGTTTCGGACACAGCAAGGACAGCTGAGGCTGCAGGGCCGTGGCGTGGCTGCTGCCTGCCCCGTTGGCAGTGCTGACCCCCAGCCCCACTGCACACCTGGTGCCCAAACCTGCCACTTGCCGACCTGGCTCAGCAGCACCAAGGAAGGGAAAAGCCTGTCCCGGCTTTTCTTCTGTTTCTGCTCCTCTCCTGCTGCCCCCACAGGCTGTTTCTTTACTGCTGCCATCCCTCCCCAGCCCTGCCCATGTCTCAGGGCCCCTCGTGCATAGGGCAGGACAGAGGGGAGGTGAACCCCCTCCAGGTTGTGTTTTTATGGTGGCTGAGGTGTCTCCAGGCACCAGGGAACACACGGAGGTGGAGGATTTCTGCAGGAACTACACAGAATGCTGGGGCTGGACTGGACATGTCGGCTCCAAGCAGCTGTGCCAGGACCCCAAGGTGCAGATGCTGGGTCCCAATTGCTGCCAGCTCTGTGTCCTGCAGCTGCCCCAGCCAAGAGAGGGCAGGCAGGGATGGACAGCTCCGAATCCTCAGCTGAGGTGCATTTTCCTAGTGCCTGCTGGCGCTGGAGGCAGCAGTTGTGGCTTTGCAGCCTGTGGCAGCCACAGTGCCCAGAGCTGCCCATGGGCAGCACAGCTCTGTCCTGCCCACTGGTGTGGTGGCAGAGCAGCCAGGCAGGAGGGAGGTGCAAGCTCCAGCACGTCCCCAGGATCCTGGGGAAACTTGAGGAGCTCTGCAGCCCTCCCCACACTTACCTGCTGAGTGAGTGGGTAAGGAGGAATAAGGATTGTCCTGCACTTCATGCCGGGCCTCCCAGCCCCCTCTTGCGCTCTGCTGTGTCCCCAGGGGACAGCAAATGCTGTGCAGAAGCCGCGGGCACAGAGCTCTCTGTTCCTGTCCCGTGACAGGACAGGGGCTCACAGGCAGGACTGGGAGCACCGGGGGTCGCAGCCCCCCAGACTGGGCCGTGCTGGACTCTCTCTGCTGCCTTCTCCTGGTCCCAGCCGTGCTCTCCTCTCCTCTGCCCCAGCACTGGAGCCGGCACAGCCCCTGCCCCACGGACCCCGGCTCTGGGGGTCCTGCAGCAGGGCCAGGGTTGTTCAGGTTTGTTCCCCAGGGTGGGGATCCTCGTGCCCAGGGGCCACTGCAGCTCTGCAGCGCCGGTGCCTTGAGGAGCCACAGAGGCTGCGCCCGGAGCCGCACCGTTTGTGAAGCTTGTTAGACACACAGGAGCATGTTTGTCTCTGCTTTAACACGTTTGTGCATTTTCCTCCTGAAGTCTGTGGTTTGGTTTCGCCTTCTTCTTTTTGTGAACTTAAAGAACTGGAGAAAATGTTTTGGGAGGTAAAAGATGTTTTATTTTCAGAAAATGAAAAGTGTCCTTAAGTGTCTCTCTCTGTCTCTCACTTCCTTTCCTCCCTCTCATCCCTGCCCTTACCCACTCCACCCCCTTCCTTCCCAGGCAGAAGGCTACCAACTTCCTTGTCAGGAGCAAACCACTGTAATAAATTTTGCAGTTCATTTAAAATAGCAAACTTTGTCTTTTTTGACTGTCTTTCTAACCCTCGTGGTTGGTGCTTGGCATGGGGAGGGTTGAGTGTTTATAGATGCACTCCTGGGGTGTCTCCTGCCTTCGTGGGACCGGGACAGCGTGGCTGTGGGAGGGGGCTGCTGCTGCCTTTGATTCAGGGCATTGGGGACTCCAGATTGGTTCAAAGTGCTGCTGGGAATTGCCATAGAGACTCTCAGAATGTTTTGCAAGTGAGCGCAGGAACAGCAACATTCATGGGCAATTAGTGGGCAGTGCCCTGGGCCTTGCACCGTGGCCAAACCCCCTTGGCTGGGCTCGTGAGCCCCTTCCCTTGCACACAGTGCAACAAACAGAGGAGGTTGTCTTTAAAACCAGCATTTACTGTTGTCATAATCAGCAAAAACCCACCACATTTTCTATGTTCTAAACACTACAGAGGTAAGAGGAGCAGAGGGAAGGGAAGGGAAGCAGCGCCCAGCTGGCGAGGGGCCAGGGAGCCGGGCAAGAACCCAAGCAGGAGCAGGGAGAGGATTTTTGCCCTAAACAGCAGAAGATGCTATTGATGTCAGCTGGCTTAGAAGAGGCTTGAAGCCAGCTGCTGGCTTCCCTCGTGCACGTGCTTTGTACACAGCCCTGCCCCAGCTCAGGGGTGCTGCCATCCTCACTGGCACGGGAGCGTGGGCACCGATGGGGCACGGCTGCCGTGACAAAACCGGGCTTGTCCTCATCGCAGTGCTCCAGGTCCCCCAGGCTAAACAAGCTCTGCTGGCAGCAGCAAGGAGAGCACACAACCAAGCACTGCCAGCAGGGATGGGGGCAGTGGGGGCAGCGCTGCCCCAGGCCAGCCTTGGCTGCCCCAGCAGAGGCTGCAGGAGCTGTGGGGACCCCAGAACACAGGCATCTGCCTGCTGAGTGCCTGCCCCAGAGAGCAGACGAAGCCCCGTGAGACCCCACACTGCCCCTGCCTTGGTTTGGCTGCAGGTGGTGCTGGGAAGGAGTGCAGGGTGACAGCTCTGCCCGGGCTGGAAGCTCTCCAAGGGAAGCCAGCTCCTCCGGCCTGCCATCCTTCCTGCTGGAGGACCCTCTGCAGTGTAGACTTGTCACCCAGGAACTTCTCAGAAACCTAAAGCAAAAGAGAGAAGGTCTCAGCTGTGCTGGCAGCAGGGGTGGGCAGGGGTCCCTCCCAGGGCAGGGGGAGCCCTGGAGGGGTCCCAGAGTGCACTGGCAGAAAGCACAGCCCAAACCTGCAGCAGGACAGAGCTGTGGGCATGGGTGGCACTGGTCTGGCACAGCCAGCCCTGCCTGTCAGTGCCACAGCTCTGCCATCCCAGAGACCCCCCTGTCCCTTTGGGGTCTCTGAAACGTGGTCCTTATGACAGGGAGCCAGAGCAGCCTCCATGCACAGGGCCATGGCTGTGGGGAAACCTCTTCTTCCCTGGTCAGTCACCAGCCTGAGCACAGCAGCCAGTGCTGAGAGCATGGAAGGATGGGCTTTAAATGGGTTTAAAGGGAAACACCAGCTCTGCCATGGCAGGAAGCACCACTGCCTCATGGACTGCATCTCCTCCAGAGGGAACACAAGGGATCCCTCAGGAAGGGCCATGGCACCAGTGGTGATCCCACCACAGGCTGCCCAGCAGGGTTGGCGTGGAGGGGGTCTCTATTTCTCCCCATGACACTCAGGTGTTTCCTGGCTTTGAATCCCAAAGACTCAGAAATTCCTGATTATTTCAAGCCAATCTCACGTAACACAATATGGTGAGAGTTGCAGAATTACTCGGTATCGATCGGAGGAAGGCTGGGCCATGGAGACAAGATCCATGTTGCTATGTGTGGCTTAGCAACATATAAATGTATTCAAACAGAATAATGAAATTATCGTGGGGAAACAAAGCAGCCATCACTTGAGGAGATGGAGGATGTGGAGGCCTCTTGGAGCCCTTGTTTGCCAAGACAAGGAAGATGGGACTTATTGTTTGTGCAAATATGTGAACGGCCCCAGCCCTCCCCTGCTCACAAAAAGTGTGTAATGAAGCCGGGCAGGCTGCACAGAGCAGCTCCTACAGCTGGGCTGGAGCTCGTTACTGAGGAATTGCTCCACGGACTGAGCCCTTCTGGGGGAGGCCATGCCTGGCTCTTGCCACAGCCACGCTGCAGAACTCCCCATTTCTCTGGTCCTGGCCTGGGATTCACCTGGATTTTATCCGCCCTCATCCTCACCCATCCCACCTCCCACCTCCCCACGGACCCACTGTGTCTCTTGCACTTGGAGCCAGTGCAGAGCTCTCACAGGAGCAGAGAAGTGCTGGACCCCATCCCAGATCCAGCACAGCTTTCCTGGGAGAGACAGGTGGGCTTCTCCTAGGTCTCTGCCAGAGCTCCTGCTGGCAGCAGCACCATTCTCATCAGCTGGCTGGCAGCTTTCAAATAAAGATATCTGGGGCTAAACATGTCTCTTTCCATTAAACTATTTGGGAGACAACAAACAGAAGAGGGGACAGTGTCTGTGCTGGAATGATCTGTCCCCGTTCTGGCACCCAGGAGCTGTGCAGCGCTTTGCTCTGTGAACAGAATGTGAGGGCACATGCCTGTGTGAGGCTGAGCAGCCCTGGGAGCCCCCAGCACCCCTACAGCCAGGCACTAGGGCCTTTGAGGATCTGCTTTAGTGGCTGGGAGCACTCGTGGCTGAGCCCGGAGCAGCGCAGCGGGGCTGAGCCCTGGCGCTGTGCCGCTCCGTGAACACAAGTGTGAGAGGAGAGCTCTTCTGGTTCAAGATCTTCTCCTTCACCCCAGCCTCAAGGATTGCGCAGCCACGGGGGCAGCCTGGGGGCTCTCAGGGAGGGTGGCCGTGCACAGCTCTCCCTGCACCCCTGCCCACTCCCAGGGCACCGAGCCCAGCCTGGCGTTCCATCACCCTCTGTGCAGAGCTGGGCTTTTAAAAACACACTGAGGGCTCACCTGAGAAAATAAAACCAAACTAAACAACCCACTTCTTTGCACAGCTGGAGTTTAATAGCACATGTGGGTCACAAAATATGCAGAAGCAGGTGAGGGTGGGTGGACAGAGCACAAATGCCTGTGGGGTGCAGGTCTCGCTGCCTCTGAGACCCCACTCCTATGCCCGAAATGCCGCTGCACAGCTACTCCTGGATGCCACTGTTTCTGCCTTTCTCATGTGTCCACTGTGGGGAGGAAAGCTGCACTGCTTCTGGGTGGCATCGTCTCGAAAATAGTCTGAGGATGACCTCCTTAGACACTTCATGTGGAGCAAAATCAGAAACCTGCTAATGCACTGCTTGCCTTGACAAAAGAAAATGTCACAATGCAGAAAAACCACGATCACTCCACCCCCGGTGTGTCCTCACTGCACTGTCTGCCTGAGGGTCCCCATCCAGAAGCTGCCCTGGGAGCACTGGGAGCACCCAGCAGTGGTTGTTAAAGAAAATAAAGTGAAATATGCTCCATTTGTATTCTGAGGAGCTGGGGACTTGCCCAAAGCCAGGCTGGGAAGCTGAGGAGGTAGCAGGGAGCTGCCATCGAGCAGAGGCCTGGGGCTTAGGAGGGATTTCTGGTTTTAATTCTACCCACCTCCATGGTGACATTGGCCTTTCTACAACCTGGAACAGAAGCAGCTAAATGGCTGCTTTTAAGCTCATAAATCCAGCCCTGTCTGAACACCCCACCTTCCCCAGCTTCCCTTCTTTGGGATCAGGGCACTCCCAGCACCCGCCAGCGCTTTCTGCCACAGCTGCTGGTTTAAAATAGCCCAGGGCAGAAAGAGCTCCTGCTCCCCTGGAGGCAGCCCAGGCCCTGCCCAGCAGCAGGGGATGCCAGTCCCACAGAGCAGCGGGGCTGGGGGCAGGCAGAGAGCTCAGCACCAGGAACCTGCAGGGCACCTGCCCACGCCTGCAACCCCCAGCTCTGCTGGCACTGTGGGATCCCAGGAGCTGGGAGCTGACACAGACGGGCAGCAAGAAAGGTGCAGAGACATGGGCAGAAGGTAGGTGCCCTGAGATGGGACTTTCAGCTGAGCCACCAGTGCTGCCAGGAGAGGCAGTGCCACTGGCAGGGCTGCTGGGGCTCCATATCCCCCACATCTCTCTCATCTGTTCAAGGGGACACACACACATTTCCCACAGCCTGGCCAGGACAGGACCCATCAGGGCAGCTAGGAAATAATAATTCCTGAAGCCTGAGCAGAAAGCAGCTGCCCCCTGGGCAGCCCTCTAGCACACAGCCACAGGAACAGCACCAACAGCAACAAAAATCACAGAACATGATGTAGGCAAATGTTACCTGAGGATTTGAATGCTGTCAGCTCTACGGCCTGAAAGAGGGGAGAACATATGTCAGCAGAGGGTATGGGTCTGATGGCTTTGCTGCTGGTTGCCCCCAACACTGTCCCTGGGGCCAGGCAGGGCTGCCCAGCACCAAACACCCACTGTCCCAGCACCACACACCCCCTGTCCCAGCACCAAACACCCCCTGTCCCAGCACCAAACACCCACTGTCCCAGCACCCAAACACCCACTGTCCCAGCACCCAAACACCCACTGTCCCAGCACCCACACACCCACTGTCGCAGCACCCAAACACCCACTGTCCCAGCACCAACCACCCACTGTCCCAGCACCAAACACCCACTGTCCCAGCACCCAAACACCGACTGTCCCAGCACAGAGCTGCTGCACAAGCTGGAACTGGAGCCTTCATCCCGGCCCCGAGGGACAGAGTGCCCCCAGACACACCTGGATCCCTCAACAGTGGGGAGCTGACACCCTGCTCCCTGTTCCCATTCTGGGAACCCTTCCAGCCCCACCAGCCTGGATACCATGCTGGACACCACGGGAAAATCCAGGAAAGGATGAGAAAGCTTTGTTCCCCTGTGCTGCAGTGGGAAGAGCCCACACAGTCTGCACTCTGTGCTTAAGGGATGGTTATTGCTCTGGGAGACGTGAAATTCCTACTCCCAGTCCAACAACAACAAAGATCACCAAACAACATTTAAAAAAGCTGAAACACGAAGAACATCTTGTCTGTGTTTGTATCTTCATTCGCTCACTGTTTTGTCATTTTAAGTGTTTCCAAACGCTTTTAAGTAGCATCTCCTCTTCATCCAAACTATTGTGCAGCTGCCAGTGACATTCTGAATTGGCGAGCGCCGTGACTCAGCCAGGGAGCAGGAGGAGCAGCCCTGGCTTATATAACTGCACGGGCTGGCACCACGCAGGGCACAGCGTGCCCACCACCGTGAGCAGGGGGCTCAGGGACCCTCCTGGCCCTGCCCCGACCCCGGGGGAGCGCCGGGAGCTGCGGCAGCACCGACTGCGGGCACCGGCAGCAGCCGCAGCCCCGCGGCACCCGCGCCAGGCAGAAAGGGAACAAGCACATTAAAAATGCAGTGTTTATGCAGCAAAGATACAGCAAAGCCCTCAGTGACCCTCGCACGGAGGGAAGCACTTTCTGTCTTTGCCTGCTCAGAAATGCCACGGCCTTGGCATTTGGGGGATCTGCTGCCTGCTAATGCCCCTGCCTCGGGGAACTCGGGTCCTTGGGCTAATCCCTGTGGCCCACGTCTCGTACCTGGTGCCAGGAGCTTAGCCCTGACCCTGCTTCAGCACCTGGCTGCCTGAGAAAAGCATCACCTGCCAGTGAGTCCTGGTGCTGTTCAGCACGAGGGTGCTGCAGCATTAACCACAATATAAATCATGAGAGATGGAAATATGGATTTTACTGAGTGGCTTCAGAACGATATGCCAGCTATAGAAGTATTATCTATTGGATAAATAAGAGCTGTCTATGTGACACAGGTTTTCAAAGGATAAATATTAGAGAGGGAAAGAGAGATCCTTCAGTGAGAGACTCATGAAAGTACAGTTGGATTTTATTCTGAGGAAATTACACCACTTGTATGTCGAGTGCACAAGGACTGATGATCATTTCAATAGCAGGAGATGGAAGTGGGAGCAGAGTAGTCAAATTTAAATTGTTCCCTGCTTTAGGTCATGCCTTGCTGAGCTCTCTATCCCGATGCAGGCAGCACAGCCCTCCTGGGAGAGATGAGACTTGCCCACGGCACCTGCCCCACTGCCTGATTTAATTTGCTGTCCTTGGGAAAGTCTCCTGCTTGATCCATACCAACCTCAGTTTAGGGCTTTATGGCTTGAATTCAGTGGCACCTCGTGTTCCTGTAGGGCCCTGCTCCAAGCACCCTCCTGGTGTGGCAGTGGCGCTGGTTCCCCACGGGCTCAGGGTGAGCCCTTGCCTTGGAACTCCACTGTTCTGGGACCTCCTCCTCTCCTGCCCTTGGAAAGGTGCCCTGTTATCCCCCTGCCCGGGCTCAGGTGGTGTCCCTACAGAACTGCTGTGCTCTGGGTGGGGTGAAGGTGAAGAATAACAGAAGATGTTACATACCGGTCTCTCGGGCGACATAATGGATGAAATTCCCATGGGAATTTTGGCTCCAAAATTTCCTAAAGAGTGAAGCAGCACAATGAGTTCATAGACCAGAGAACAGAAACATTAATGCTTTACCAAGATCTTGGTGCTTTGTGTCCCCCACTGAAGCAAAGGGACCAAACAGGTTTTCTGCATCACTGCACCCACAAACTGGTTGAAGAATCCAAAAACCTTTTTTCCCCAAAGCCAAAATCCCTATTTTCTACTGTCACCTTTGCCTCTCCTCCAGAAAATTAATTTTAAGACCCTAACTTGGATTTTTGCCTGAGGAGAATGCAATGCTGCCTAACATGCTGCTGAGACCCCCCTGCCCACACCCAGCCAGGCTGCAGGCATGGACCTGGCCCCTCTGAGACCCACAGCACCAGGACTCTGCCTTCTCCTGCAGCAGCAGCAGCACCAGACCCTGTGCTCACACAGGCACAGTGAGCAAAGGAATCAATGCAGTGCCAGGTGCACTAAAATTCAAGTCTTGGGAATAACATTTTGCTGTGGTGTCATCACCCAGCCTGGGCTAACAGCGACAACAATCCTCTTACCTCTGTTGGTGATGTTCTTCACTGGAGGGTCTTTCTGCACAGGGCTTGGCAGGGCGCTCTCAGGTGCAGGCCTCAGCTTCCCTGTGTCCCAGGAGGTCGTGTTTCTTGGACTTGATAAGTAGTTGATGGGATGAGAGCAGTTCTGTGATGAAAGGCAAGAGATCAGGACAGTGAAAATGCAATGAGCCTTCACTACACCCAGATCCAACTTCAAGGATTGATTTCATTGGAACTGCTTTGGCTCCCATCCCGCCCTGGCAGAGCAGGCTGCTGCTCAATAGGGGTAGGCTATCTTTGGGTCTGTGCTGTCCAACAAGACTGCAAAGAAGGGAGACATAAGTAAAAAAACCAAGATTTCTTTCCATCACCGTCTCCTCAAAGCAGACCCACGGTACAGCTGGGACCCTCCTCTGGTGGGTGGCTGATGGATGAAGGGGCAGCAGGGATTCCTTCCAACTTACTGTGAACGAGAGGGCTTTCTTCTTATCCTTCATCCTCTGGATGGCATTCCTCACCTGGAGCAGAGCAAGGACATGAGAGGGGGCCACAGCAGCTCTAGCACAGCTGGAGATGTTTCATGGAGAAAAAGCAGAGCTGTTCCAGGAGCACAGTGGGGCTGTGCTGCCCCTCGGAACTGCCACAACCCAGCTACCCCCAGATGCCAGCACACAGCTGCTGTGACGAGAGACTGGACCCAGCCAGGGGCAGCTCTTACCTCGCTGTTATAGACTGCATAGACCAGGAAAATGTACAGGCCCTGCAAGGGAGAGAGCAGAGGGAGGGTCAGAGATGTATGGCTGGTTTGTGCTCCCTGGCATGGAGCAAACGGCCTTGAGGAGCACTGGAATGGGTGAGACTGGCACAGATGGGCACAGCACAGCCAGGGACAGACAGACAGGAGGAACCTTCCACACTTGAGACCAGGCTGTTCAGAGCTTGCTGCTCTCACACACCGCGGGACAGTGAGCAGTGGCACCTCACCCACCACCGAAGGCTGGGCACAGCTGTGTGAGGGATGTGCCCAGGGAGAGTGCCCAGGCCAGGCTCAGAGCAAGCATTGCCTGGGGGCCACAGCCTGGGGCTAATTACAGCTCCAGCCCGACGATTTTGGCGTTAAAGCAGCCCTATCTGGCCCACCAGATTTATGTCATATCTGTGGGGTGTTTTGTTATCGCAGCTAGATAAATCAGCTGCAGCAAGAGATGCAATTCATCTTGTCTTCAACGAGCCTTGCTCTCATCTGCGAGCTCTTGGCAGGCGCAATGGTAGCAGCCCCCTGGCACCGTGCCCTGACCTGTCCTTCAGCCAGCAATGCTGGTCACTCCCCCAGACCAGATTTCTGGCCAGGTTTCCAAGGCAGGTCTTCCTTGAAAGAATCATTCTGGATGAGCGTGGGGAGGGGAGAGGAGAGAGGTCGGCCGGGAGGAGAGCGAGGAAGGAGAGGAGGCCCAGCTGCAGCAGTGGGCGGGAGCAGAGCTCTGGAGGAGCCCCTCCTGCCCGCACTTCCACCCGTGCTCCTGCCCCTGCTCCTGCCCCACGGCACCACGGGCTCCCTGCTGCTGCTCCTGCACTGCCCAGCTGGAGAAGGAGCTGTCGTGTTTGGTGCCGACACACAGAGCAGCCTTGAAGGCAGGCTGGGGCTTCTGCAGATGAACAGAAAGCAGTCAAACACAAAACAACCCCGGCAGCAGAACAACTGCACAGGACCCACACGTGAAGAAACACTCTGGCCTCGAAGGAAATTCCAAGTGTTCCCTAGGACACTCAGCAAAGGGCATGGATTTCTCTCAACTCTGAAGCTTCTCACCAGCATTTTTCTCCTCTGGGGTAATCTGCAGATTGCCCTGAACTTGGTAATGAAGGGACAGAGGCAAATGTGTACAGCACAGTCATGTCTGTCCACACAGCTCTGAGCCTGCACTTCTCTCCTGCTCAATAACCCAAGCACGGCATGAGGAGACATGGAGAACCGATGCTATGTTTAATTATCACTAAGACAGGCCTCCTGCCATCTTCCTGATACCCTTATGAGCAGAGCTGTGGAGAGGCAGCCCTTGTCTGGCCTTGGAAGCTCCCAGCGGAGCTCTGACGGATACACGTGAGCAGCACCCGGCTGCTGGGCCAGCGCCAGCCACAGGCAGAGCATCCCCGAGCAGCCAGCCACAGGCAGAGCATCCCCGAGCAGCCACCCGCCCTGTGCACGGGGTGATAACGCCTGGATCCACCCTGGAGAGCTGGGCCAGTGCTACCCTGAAAACAGCCCAGTGTGCCAGGGGGAAGCACCACAGCCCCGGCCGCTGCGACAGCACGAGCTACAGCAGGAGCCAGTTTCTATCAAAACAAAAGAAAAAAGGGAGATAGGGGCAGAAAACTCTTTGAATCCCAGTGGTCTGGAGGGCAGTGCCCAGCTGCTCCCTTGACTTGGATCCCCTGGAGTAGGATTTGTCCTCAAGCACTGGGCAGGGGACCCTGAATACGCAGTGCCAAGGGCTGGGACTGCCCTGGGCACCACCTCAGCCCCAGGGCTGCTCTGACCCAGGGGGGCTGTGCCCCTCAGCCCCTGCTCCCACCTGCCTGCAGAGAGCTCCACGTTCCCCTCAGGACCACGCCGGGAGCAGGGGTGTGCAGGGGTGTTCAGGGGTGTTCAGGGGTGTTCAGGGGTGTTCAGTGCTTCTCTAGCTCCATCTACAGCTGCCTTCTCTCAAGGTTTGCGAGGCCTCTGTTGATGCTTTGAGGCGCAGGTGGCAAGCACATGTTCCAGGAGTTTTTGTCACCATGTGTCCCTGAGTTGCAGATATCCTGAGGCCCTGGGAACAGTCCCAGCTCGGTGCAGAACTAAGCACTCCTGGCTGCTGGGACTTACACAATTTGCTTTGCTCTCTTAACCACAGACAGGCTGGTGAAAGCTTCAAAGTCTTTTGATGAAAACAGTAAACTCAGAAGCAAATATTAAGTGTTGCTTTATGCACCAGGTAATGATGTTACTTTCTACCCTTCAGAACTCCCTGTTAACACTGAGTTATTAACAACATGACTGCAATACAGCAGTCATGGCCATGGCCCTGGAAGACACCAAGGCAAGCAAAGAGCCTTAAAAATGTAGCCAGGTGATGAAGAGGAATGAAGAGGCTGAAGGAGATGATACAATCCACACAAGCTCTTGCAAATCAGAGGTAGAAACAGCCCCCAAACTTCCAGATGTCCCAAGCAAGGCTCTGATTACCAGCCCACCAAAGCTGGCACACCAAACACTCCTGCATCTCACCAGATCCCAGGACAGCTGTCACTGGGCACTGGGAGCATCCCTGGGGAGCAGCTGCTTGGCTGCAGACAACATGGATTTCGGGGGTAAGGATTTTCAGTTCTTGATTCTTAGTTCTTCCCCAGTCTCCCTGCAGCAAAGCTGAACTCCAGGCAAGGGGAAGGTGGCTCCACCTGTACTGTTCAGAGGTCACAACCTCTCAGAATGTCTGAGCAGGACCCGGATAGAAAACACCCATCCTGGAACACACCATCCAAGCAGCAGTTGAGCAGGCTGTGGCTGGATGTGACATTTGACACACTCTCCATCACCAGCCCTGCTCTAAGAGGGACAGTGGCACCCTGGGCCCAGCCCTGTCCTGCAGGAAAGGCTCATTTCCCTGATGCAAACAGCAGGAGGGATCTCTGCCCCATTTGACTGCACAGGTGCCATTTTAATTACCCATTATACGAGCAAATAAAAGCTCTAATGAGTTTGTAACTGCCATTTTGAAACCACGCTGATGTCAGAAAGCCTAACACAAGAAACAAGATTTGAACTGGAAATCTGTGGCACGAGCAGGACACTGCCAGAGGTTGGTGCTGAGGACCATTAGATGTACAAAGTCTCCAGAACCATATTTTGTATCTTGGAAGGATGTTTCCTCAGATGAAAGCTGGGCTGGCTTCAGAGTTGGTGTCCCTGGCTGCAAGGACAGGTAGAGAGCACTGAAGCACAGGACACTGCAGGTACCTGCTCGGCTGTGACCTGGGACCCACGTGGTGCAGGACTCACCTGGAGGGAGTTCAGCACAATGAAGACATAGGCCCAAATGATGCTGAGGTGGACGAGGACCCCACACACCCAGGTGAGCCCCAGCACAGGCAGCAGCACCAGCACGGGTTTGGCCGTGGCCCTGGTGGGAAGAAGAGCTCAGGGTTACCCGGGCACATTTCAAAGATGAAACAGTACCAGGACAGTAGCTGTGGAACAAATTCCTCCACAAACAAAATAAGTTAAGACAGGAAAAACCAAATATTTCACCTCCCAGACCCCAGTGTGCTAGCCCTGCTCTTCATTTATCACTGCAAGTTAGCAAGAAAGGAGCTGTTTGACGTCATTAGCCATGAGAAAACAGCTATTTTCCCCCCAATTTCTGCTACAAGGAGGGTTTCTCTATTTGTTTTATTTGCACATGGATGTCACCCTGCCCTCCAGCAATGCCCTATCTTTGTGCTTCTGTAAATTTGGGGAAATTTATTTATGCTACAGGGGAACAATGCGTGTCTAGCAGGGGTATACGGCGCCAGCTAACAACAATAAAGATTCACAGAGCATGATAAAGTAATGACTCAGGCAGCAGTTTTTTAGAGGTCTCTCGGTATTGACTGATTACAGAAGTCCCCACTGCCTCTTCCCCTGTGTGTGTAACCCCCACCAGCCTTACTTTCAACCCACCAGGTCCCAAGGCTGGATTTCTGCAGGCACTGCCAAGGGTCTCCTGTCCCAATGGGGTGAGATTTAGGAGTGTGAGGACCAGCACTGGTTCCCTAAGCTGAATGTGCTGGCTGGGCTTCTCAGCTGGGATTAGAGACTGTCTTTGGGTGAGACACAGCTACCCTGGGGGAGAGAATCCCTTCTGCCCCTTCTGCTCTGACTCTCACAGCTCACTGTCTTTCACTTGGCCAAGCTTCTCTGGGCAGCCTGTGCCAGTGCCTCACCAGCTCCACGGGAAAGGATTTATTCCAATACCTAACACTGTCTCACATATTTCACACCCAGAGCAGCCACAGCTGGGAGAGCCAGGCCCTTCCCTGCTCACCAGATCTGTGCTCCAATCTGGCTCTCCAGGCTGCTGTTGGGTGTCAGCATCTTGGATCTCCTGCGAGCGCTGGCCACGGTCACCATCACCACCCGGAGCAGCACGAAGGTGTTCACCTTCCAGGGGAGAGACATTACAGTCACATTCTGTAATCCCAGCTCAGTGGGTGAGGCTTTTCTGCTGGGAACTAGTGCCAGAACTTGGGGACAAAATACCGCTACCAAGAAAGCAATGAAATCAAAAAGACTTCACAGAGCTATCTACACATGTATGAAATCTAGGAAACTTATCCCAAAACTTCTCCTACAGAACATCTTCCCTGTTAAACCTCTGTTCTGGATCCCTTAAACATTGCACCTTTTTCTGGTGCTGTGTTTTGTATAATGATATTTCAAGGATGTAGATGCTCCTGTATTAAAATCAGACCTTTAGCTAAGGCAGTGTCACACACCACAACCCTGAACAGCCAACCAAGAACTGGTCAGCAAAATTTTCCTACAGCACTTTTTCCTATCAAAAAGCTTTTTTGATTAAAGAGATTTATTTGTGTTGTTCAAGTCTATATAAAGCAAAACAACGTTTTTCCTATACAAGCAGCAGGCACAATGAGCTGCACCCCTGGCTCTGCACTGCTTTTCTAGGACCAGACCCAAAGGAATCCCACCTTCCCAGCAGGGTTTGGCACTTACAGCCAGGATGAAGAGCACAGGCCCCACAAAGGCCCAGATGATGTTGGTCTGCACGTTCAGCCAGCAGTGGTTGGCTGCCACATACTTGTTAAAGGAAGTGGCAAGGGTCACCCCCACGATAAGGACTGGAAGCCCTGCAGAAAAACCCACAGGTTAAACCCCGGGAAAAGCAGAGATGCCCCATGCAGGGCACTGTGCACCAGACAATTTCTTCAGAACCCCCCTGACCAGACACACTCCAGCGTGAGCCTCCAAAACCCCACGAGCAACATCAATTCTCTGCAGCTGAAATCTGTCCTGGCTCAACACAGCCAGATTTACAAGCTGTCAGCATCTTTCTCTGAGGTATAAAGCATTCCAAGTCGTGAGTCCTGACCAAAGCAATTTATTCCTCAGATTGCTTTTTTAACAAAATGGACAATCAAAGACATAAAACAATCCAAAATACTTGAAGCAGTTGCCCAGTGTCCAACGAGGTGTGTGCTCTTCGAGCAGCACATCCCTAAAGAGGCTCCTCTTTGACACAAAACTCAGCTTATTCAAGTAATTCTATGTCTCTAAAGGGCTCCCTCAGAATAAAAGGTGCTCAGTGAGGAACACATTTATATATAATTACTATCAGAAAACAGTGATGCTCTCCAAGAACAAGAACTTACCATAAATCACCTCCTCCTTTTTTTTTTACTGAACTCTTGGATTTAGAAATATAACAGAAATGCTGCTTAACTTCTACTCTAAGACTGGAAATTTGACAAATAATTCAAGAGAGCCTCTACAGAGCACTGGCACCCAGCTCTCATATTGAATTAAATCAAACATTTGTGCAGCTCTCCTATTAAAACTTTCACTAGGAAAGAAAAAGAGTGTTTTCCTGAGGACCCAAGGCAGAGGAATGTGCAGATACCCCAGCCTGTCACGTAGTAGAACTTCATCCTCCTGTCTTCGCTCATGTTGACTGCTACCACTTTGCTCCAGAGGAGAAGCCCCTCTACCAGCATCCATGAGAAGGCTGCCGTGAAGAAGAGGTGCAGGAAGGCAGTGACCATGAAACACAGCACCTGGAGAGGAGAGAAACCACTGCTACACAACACCTATATGTGCATCTCCAAACAGAGAGACAAGTCTGTCCCGGATGCCAGTTACTAATTAGTAAAAGGGTTTGTACTTCTGTTCTGTGCTCTGACAGGCTGGAGCCTGGTCACAGGGGCTGAATAGGACATTCCTGGTGAGCTCACCTGGTTGGTCTTGGCCAGCTCACTGAACATGAGCAGAGCTTCTCCTGCAGCCAGTGCAAAGATCAGGTTCTTGTGCACAGTCGTTCGTTCACTCTTGGGGATGCTGAGGAGGGAGAGAGGGAGCCCTGAGCTGCAGCCAGACAAAAGGGTCCTCCCTGTCCCCTCCGGGCTGTGCAGCCCTGCCTGGGCAACTTGTGGTCTCTCTGCCACTCACTGCAAAGTTGACAGTGCCAGGGGCAGAGGACAGCCCTGCTGTGCAAGCACTTGGTGCTGGGGACACTCCTGGGTACAGCTGCTCAGCCCTTGGCCATGGCTCCAGGGAACAGGCAGTGAGGGGGAGGTGGAGGGAGCCACTGCCATGCTCACAAGGCAGATCTCTGTGCTTGCCAAGTGACACAGAAGGGCTGGCAATCAAAAAATAGTCCTTGCTCCATTTATTTTATAAAAATTAATTCTAGCAGAGCAGCTTTTATAGTAAACATCGTTAGCAATTGATAAAAACCTTGCTACAGACACACAGGTGTGTGCACAGATCAATGAGCATCTCCACAGAAACAACCAGGGCTGAGCCCCTCTCCAGCCAACAACAACCACTGCCCTCTGCCACAGACCACTGGGCAGCTCCCACCCCTCCCCACGCACCTGCATCACCCCACGCTGACAAAGGACACCTTGACAAAGGCTCTGAAGTAAAATATCGAGTAGAAAATATGGAGAAGGCTACAAGGGCCCAGGCTTTTCTTACCGAACTACCAAGAATAAAATGAAGGTGACTATCAAGGCACAGAAGGAAACTCCACATCCAATAAAAGTCAAAGTCTGCAGCGTGAACTCCTCCTTGGTGGTCCTCTGCTCCAGACATGAAACAACAGAAGACACAAATCCCTCATGAATTAACCACAACTGCTGGCAGTCCTGGCTCCACCCCACAGCAGCTGGGACAGGCTCCTCACATACCTGCATCTCGTACACCTGCAGCAGGATGGCAAAATTCGTGGTGTGGTTGCAAAAACAGGCAGTGGAGTCTGGGAGAGCCATCATCACAGAGCAGCCGGCTGTGGACCACATCCCACCAGCATCTGGGCTAACATGCAGCAAAAACAGAGAAAACACACAGAAGTTACCTTCTACTTCCACAGAAAGCCAGGGCACGATGGGAATTTCACTCTCCCAGAAGAAGCAGAGTTGAAAGGAGGAAGATGAGGATATTAGAGGCAGGTCTTCATGTGGACTTTCCTTTGGTTCACCCTTTGTCTTAGCAGCTTTGCCTCATCCAGCAGGCATGCAGTGAAAATAGAACCAGTGTCAATGTGTGCATTAAAAAGCGGAGTTCAGCCATCACAGCTTCAAAGAGAACCCAGTAATTGCACAGCTCTGGGAAGAGCTCCCTGTGCAGCCTGTTCCCTGAGAGCAGCCCTGGGCTGGGTATGTCTCACTCTGCCCACCAGCTCAGCCTGCCACAAACCCAGCACGGTGCCACCTGGATCCTCAGGACAAGGCAGGCTGTCTCAGCCATCCAGCAATGCTCCCAATCTGAATTCCCTGGGCAGAGACCACGGCTGCAGCTCTGTCCCACTCCCCCTGAACGTCCCCAGTACCACAGGGAGGTCAGGATCAGAGCAGGGCTGCTGGGACCCCTTGCACAGTAATCAGCTCTTCCCACCTTCCCCAAACTGATCCATGCCTGCTGCAAGTCTGGGACTCTAAGGAGGTTTTTTCACTTGAATGACTTAATTACCAATCCATAATATATCACAGCCTCAGCGTTCTCACCACGGTGACATTCAGCAAAAACACATCCCAATGCCAGGCAGGATTTATGGGGCTGGGAGTTCTGCATGTCTTTGGGCCATATATCTTGGACCAACTCCTCTTTGTCACAGGCAACAATCATAATTAACTAGGGCTTTTCATTTCAGTTGTATACACCTCATTAAAGGTCACTTGCTTGTGAGTGACTTCTCCAAAGGGAATCTTCCCAGGAAAGCATTCTGTTCCAGCAGACAGGGGATGTCAGCAAGCAAAGGAGGCAAAAAATTCCAGATCTCTACTCTTACCATTACATTTATATTGAGATGTTTGGTTTTCCAGTGGAAATAAAAAGCTGATAAACCTGGGGACCCGAACTGAAACAAGGCACCTGAGGCTGAAGTTCCAGAAGGCACAGACGGGCCCCAGCAGAGTATCGGGCAGGTCCTGCAGGCAGAGAGGGGAGAGAAGAGGTCACACAGCCACGCATGTGCTGGACACAGGCGGGTGCAGGTCACTCACTTGGCTGTAACAGGGTCTGTCAGCACAGGACAAACACCTCCCCAGGGACACAGGAGCCAAGGTGAGAGCCCTGGGCACGGGACTCCCCTCACCCCAAAGCTCTGGGGTGCCGAGCCGGGGCTGTGGGCAGCCGGGTCAGGCCGTGTGGTGCCGCTGGCAGGAGGTGGCTGCGGGGCACAGCCCCCTGAGGGGTACCTGGGCACGGTGCTGCAGGCGGTAGCGCACGGACGTGCTGATCTCCTGGTAGTCACTGAGCAGAGTGGATGAGATCACAGCGGTGCCCACTGTGGTGCTCAGGTACCTGCCGGGGAAAGGACGCTGCTCACAGGCACGGGAAGCACAGGACGTGCTCGGAAAACGGGATCTGACGGTGTACAGGACAGCGAGCGGCGCAGCGTGTGCGGGATGCGCGGGCGGCCATCCCCACCTAGTGTTCGGAACTCCGGGAGAGCAGCGGGCCCGGCCTCCCGCTCGGAGAGCCACCATCGCCACCATCTCCAGAGACACCTTCTTCTGCCCAGCAAGAGGGGACCCTGCAGCAGCCCCTGTGGGCTCTGCTCCCTGCCACCCCGGCAGTGCTGGGAACCGCTGGGAGCCAGAGGCCCGCAGGAGACCCCACCGTGCATCTCAGCTCACAGGCAGCCCCAGCGCCAGGGCTGGCATGGATCAGGATGAAGGTGACCCCAAAATCGAGGCACCAACTCAACGCAGATTTAAAACTGAGCTCTTCTGTGGTGCTGAGGGCAGCCCTGGGGCCGGGGGGTTGTGTTTCACTCACTTCTGTCCCCCGTCAGAGGCAGCCACGTCCTGGGACACAGCACTGGTGCCAGTGCTGGACAGGCAGCGCTGCAGGGAGCCGTAGCCAAACCACATGTTCTTCACTGTGACTCTGTGGAGACCTGGAGGGACAGAGCACGGAGACAGGTACAGAACACAGGGCAGCGCTGGACACCACTGCCCTCATCTGGGGGTCCAGAACACCCTCAGCTCCAAGCTGCGTCTCTAGGTGGGCTGTACAGAATCTCTCTCCCACAGCCCATCTCCCTTTCATCAAGGGCATCCCCTCCCCACACTTCTCCAGACCTCACGTGGGCAAGGTGAACAGTTTGTGCCACTAAGGAAGGTGCTGCAGAGGGAAAGCTCAGGTGTCATAACAAACCTCTGGTTTTCAGCCTTTGCAGTTCTTCCACGGGAACTTCGATGAGGTCGTGCCTGCCCTTCTCAGGGGTGCGGACCACAAACGCCTCACCGCTCAGCTCCTGCCCGCTCAGCTCCAGCTCCCTCACCTCCATCCCTGTGCACGGGGAAAAACAGGTGCTGAACTGGGGCTACTGCTACAGCAAAGTACCACAAGGACTCCATAATCCCAGCCAAAACCCACAGCAGCAGCAGACAGGTCCCTTTCTGTGCAAACCATGGGCATCTGGGCTCTGTTTCTCTGATGCCCAAAGGTTTCTTACAATCCTCTTGCAACCCACAGCATGAGAGGTGCCCTCACACTGTGACACTGCATGGAGGAAATGGGGAGCAGACTGTGGGGTTGGCAAGAGGGGAGCCAGAGGAGGAGAGGAGCCAGGAGTGGGTTTGGACTGGGAACCAGACAGGGTAAGTGATCTGGGTCCCGGTGAGATACCCTCCAGTACCACTCACCCACATTCCCATGTTGGATCGTGATCTTTGTCCTTTCTGCAGTCAGCAGTGGGACCAAGAGTGACACCATTCTGTCACAGAGCTCAACAACAGCCATGGGCCCCCTGATAACCTGCAAACAGAGACAGAGAGATGGAAATCAGCACCTGCACCATCAGCCCTCCCTTCCCACAGCTCACAAGAGTTTCCTTAAATGTTTGGTCCTTGGCAGAAGAAAGAGAAGTTGGGACTCAAGGCTTTGGCTTTGCTTTTCAGTGATTTCTTTACTGAAGGATGTTCCCAGTTCCTTCAGCAAGGAGACAAGTCTGGCAATGAGGGAAACTTGCTGTTCTGCATAAAAAGCCATTGAAACTGCATGGAAATAAATAACTAAATGAGCTTCTGGAAAGAAAGATCTTTAGACTCGACTCCTGATTTTTGCAAAGCTGTAGAACAACCATCTGCTCTTCTTGGAAAAGGTTTCACCCAGAAATAGACTCTGCAGCTGAGGGGCAGCAGAAGAGTGGCCCCATTGCTCAAGGTCCTGCATGTGCTGGATGCACACGTGCCACCCCTGCAGTGCACAGCTCCCAGTTCTCTCCCTCAGCAATGGATCAGCTGCACCAGTCACACTGGGCCAGGGCTGGGTTTGTGCCACTGTTGAGAAGCTGTGAGTGACTGTGGCCATGGAGACCTGAGCAACTCTGAGCAATGAGGCAAACTCTGAGCTGCTCAGCATCCTTTCATCTCTGGATGTCCCTGGCTTGGTTCCTGGGGCACTGGCCAGGCCAGACACTGTCACACATTTTTCAGAGACAGGTGGAGAGTGCAGACCTTGTACCAGGCATAAAAAACACACGTGAGAATGGAGAAAAACCTCCATGATGGAAATCCCTCATGCAAAACCTGACGGTGCTTTGAGCGGTGTGGGGGCTGATGACAAACAGCTCCTTGGCAGCCCATCCACAGAAAACACAACACACTATAAAGGGAAGGGCGTTGCCCTGCCAGACAGCAGGATGTGGGAGCAAGGAAACTACATAGCACCAGGAATCTGCAAACTGGCAATCCAGGCTGACAAAGTGGAGAAGCTTGAAGAGAGCTGAGTCAGCCACTGGAGGGGTTCGCAAGGAAGGCACAACTGTACTTGTTTGCACAAGAACACATCCAACAGATGAGGCACCAAGAAAGCAGCTGGCCCTGATCTGAGCTGGTGAAGAGGCTCCATGCCCGTGCTTGCAGCATTTTTACATGCTCCAGAGTATGGCTACAAAGGCTACAGGTGACCATGCAAGGACAGCATGACCAGGCTGTGGTCGTGCAGCAGGCCAAGGATGAACAGGTGAGTCAGACTGGTGACACCATTACCTGGCTGATCGATGACCACGTCCCAGTATTCTGCTCTTCCAGAATTAACTCAGTTATTTCTATGTAATAGTGGCCCAACTGCTCCAACATCTCCAGCTCATCTCCCTCCTGGACTTCTATTTCTGAAACTTGCTTTAGTAATCGAAGCACTGCAAGAAGGTCAGATGGCTCAAGCATGGGCATTTCTCCTTCTCTCAGAACAGTTGCGAAGACATCAAGAGCATCCAGAGCCACAGAGAGGTTCATGTCTTGCACATCACTGGTGAAGACGCTGTCAGGAATCTGTCATGGAAAAGATAGTTTATTTCAATGCAGAGCCCTGACTCTCCCTGGTCATCAGCTGTGCCTTGGCAATGCCCTGCATGCCCTTGCTGGCATCAGGACTCCCATCTGGCCAGCCAGGAATATCCTGGGGGAAGGGATCTCTTGTCCATCCTCAGTGAGATGAGTCAATCTGAAGCACCACTTTGCTTGTTTGATCACAGCACAAGTTACAGCTGTGTGGGTCACAATCTCCAACAGCAGCTCAGAAAAGGTCACAGGCACAACTGCTGGCAAAGTGATCTCAAACAGCACCAGGCGCCAGCACGTCCCCCCCAGCAGCTCCCGCCTGCTCCAGGTGCCAGCTGTCACTGCTGGGGCTGCAGCACTCACCACAGTCCTCGCTGCAAGGCTGTTCACACGTCTGGAGAGTGAGTGACTGGACTCCAGATGAGCTCTTTTCAGTTGCCAGTACGCATCTGGGGATAAACCAGAACCAGAACCACTGCTGTGGTGTCCAACAGCATGGTTAACACATGCCATGTTCAAAGCCTGGGCAATGGTCCTCAGATGGTGGCTAAGTCTGCAGGACAGGCAGGACAAGAAGACTTCACAGCTATATTTTATTTTTAGCATGAGATCCCATCTGGAGAGACAGTTTAACACTCCTTTTCTGCCTCTCCCCACGCTCCCCTGGCCAATGAGTCTGGAGATGCCTGGATTGGGAGGCACTCCACAGCGCTGCATCCAGAGGCTGTGGAACGTGTACCACCACTGCTCAGCTGGGGAAGAGCCAAACCCCTGCCAGAGTGCAGGCAGCTGGAGCAGAGTGCCAGCCCCAGCGGTTTTGCATGAGACCCCTTCAGAGCAGGCACAGGGCCCCCCATCCCTGGCCACCCCCAGCTGGGACCTCCAGGAGTGCGTGCAGTGGGAGCAGTGGATAAATAACTAACAGATGCTGTACCCTTGCTGTAGCGACAGATGAAAGGCAAGGTCTGCAAACAAGATGCATAACTGAATCCACGGCGGCCAACTTCCAAAACTCTGCATTCCTCAACAGGCCCTGTGGAAACACACACAGACAGAAGGGCCAGGTCTCCCAGGGACACGCCATCCCCAGCAGGTATCACTTTTCCTACAGCAGCCCACAAACCCCAGTACAACAAATGCTGTGGGCTGTGCCTTAAGTGGCCCCAGAGCCAGAGCAGAGCAGGGACTGGGCTCAGAAATGGCTCCCAGCTGGTACCTCCTCTCCAGAGGAACTGGGGGGTGGCAGTGCCAGGTCCTGAGTTCGTGACAGATCAGTATTGTCACCCCAGGCTGGCTGAGAGCCTGAGTCCCTCCTCCCAGCGGAGTGTTGAAGGACCGGGTGTGCAGACCCAGGGAACAGCATCCCTGCCAAGGAAGCTGTTTGTCTTAGTAGAAAAGAAATCCTGTTATTAGCTCAAGACATTTGAGCAGCCATTTGTGGCAGGGGCATTGCAGGGATCTCCAACGACCAAGGCTTTCATAATGACTGTGACTTCCAGTACAACTTGTAAACTGCCCAGCCCAGCTCTGAATGTGCTTCTGCTTTTCTTCCCATAGGAGAAGCATCATCCCACAAACTGCAACAAATTCCCTCTCTAAGGATGGCACTGGCTTCTTGGACTGCCCCTGCATGCTGACCCTCCCTCTGCAGACCAGCCTGAAGCCACGAGGATAGTGAGGCTTACCTGGGCAAAGAAGCTGTGTGGTCACTGCCTGAACGGTGCTCTCCACCTCCAGAGAGTTTGAGCTCCACCCAAAAACAAGGTCTTGCTCTACCACCCAGCACGAGCGAACTTTCTCAATCTGCTCGGCGCTGAGGACTTTCTGCCAGATGTGCAAGTCAGTGATGTTCCCACTGAAGGACTCCTTTGCCCTGAAGGTGCCACCCAGGGAATCTTGATCCTGCCCAATTATGAAGGTGCCCTGGCCAAAGATGGCCTGGGGGGCAGACGGCCCGACAGAACACAAACCACTGGCAGAGGCCCTCCTTTTCCCATCGGCATAGATGGCCCAGGTCCCATTTTCCTGCTGCCAGGTCACGCAGAAGTGATGCCACTGCCCATCAGCACGGAACACAGGCAGGTAAGGGGAATGGTGCCCGTGGACTATGAGAGCAAACCGAACAAAGCCTTCCTCATCCACAAAGCCACGGAGCTGGAACTCGTTAATGAAAGCAGGCACGGCGTAGGAGAAGATGGTAGCGATCTCCTGGGTCCTGGTGTCCCACTGGAGGTGGGCACAGGCTGTGACAGCAGGCAGTGCTGGGAAGTCAGAGAGCACCTTCACATATTTTGTGTCTGTTTTGTCTCTGAATACCAGGACTGGTACGGTGTGGCCCCCTAGAAGGAGAAATTTCAGTCAGCAGAAAGGAAGAAGCACAGGACAATAAAGTGACAATAAAAAAACAAGTGACAACTTTTCCAGTCATATTTTTCAGAATGAAAACATGTCTCCAAATAGCTCACGTCCACTTATACTCACGTCTCCTCTTGGTTTTGTGCAGGACACTGTCCCTTTCCTTTAGCCAGACAGCACCTCTGATGTGGTGGGACTGCAGCAGTTTGCTGAAGGAGTCTTGCTCACTGTCCTGGGGTTCAAAGAGCAGCTGAGCAAAGTGCTGCTCACAGTACCTGTCAGCTTCCCACCAGCCCAAAGCAGTGGCCACATATTCATATGTGTGTCTTGAAGTCTCAATTGTGACAGGAGCAAAACCTGAAGAAAGACACACAAAGCACAGGGAAACAGAAAGCCTCTCCAGCCCACTGTTAGAAACACTGCCTGATAAATCCTGGAGGAGTCACTGGCAGGAGCTCATCTCCCCTTGCAGCCCTTGGGCTGGTCGTGGCACAGTGTGACAGACAAGCTCAGACTATGTAGGACCTGAACTGAGGGGCACCTGTGGGTCTGCTCCCAAAGCAGCTCCCTGGCCCGGGGCTGGAGTGGGGCATGTGCCCGTGGGACACACAAACCCTGCCGAGCTCAGCACGAAGGAAAAGCTCACTGTGCTAAGCCCTGGGATGGCCCTCAGAACTGTTCAAGCACTTGTGTAAAAACAACTTTCCTTGCTTTATCCCCACTTCCCAGCTCCTCCCAGCTTCTGCACTTGCAGATGCAATTTGTAGGCACAAAATAATCTGTTTGGTTTGCGGTTGCAGTGGGGCACAGAGCGGCAGCTGAGCAAACAGCCTGGCAAATACCAGCTCTGCAAACAGAATTTTAGGCATAAAACAGGGTAACAGAAAAAGTTTATTTTCCTTTGTTTCCACTACCGGACACCTTTTGTTTCTCTGAGCTGGATATTGCTTGTAAAACACATAAAGAATGCTGATAAAAACACTAACCTTTAGAAGTCTGGTTCTTGGCAAGGGCTGCAAAGGCAAGGAGACTCCTGGACAGACCAGCCTGGTGGAGAGGATGTGTTGTAACATTCAGAGAAACATTAATATTATCTCAAATCCCCAGAATAAAAAAAAAAAAAAAAAAAAAAAAAAAAAAAAAAAAAAAAAAGGTAGAACTCACCAGAAAGCTGAAGAACCAAGAACCAGGTCTCAAGTCACTCCTAAACATGCTGACCAGTTGGAAAGATCTCACCCTTTGCTAGAATAAATAAAATATTACTGGAGATGCATCACAGAGACAGAAGCATTCTGCAGAAAGCCAGTTCCCTGAAAAGGCTGCTGTCTTCAGAAAGTCTCGAAACAAAAAAGGAGAAAACTACTCCCACTGAAATACCTGTCCTGGATAGTATCTTATCCAAAGAATTCCCAGCTCTCCTTGAAGAACTTAAGGTCTCAGTTTAACATTTGTTTGCAGGATACAAAATAATTAAGCATAAAACATAGATGTGCAATATTAACAAACAGGCAAGATCGCAGAGCCTCTTTATCTGCATTAACTAAATAAAAAAGCCACCATAAATGGCATCATTAAACAGCGTTGCATCACTGGCAGCTTCTCTCATTGCCTTTAAAACCTGCAGGAACAGAGCACCAGAATAGACCCTGCAGAGCAGTAAATCCAGCCTCCATGAGCCCAAACACAGAGCCCAGCATCACGGAGCTGTCCCGGGGAGCTGCCCAGCGCCTGGGCTTGGCAGTGAGCCCCCACCTCCCCACCTCTGCCCCAGCGGGAGGAAACCCTGAGTGCACGGCAGTAAAAAACCTAGTAAAGTCCTAGATGAGGGTACGTACAGACACGAAGATGGAAACTGTCAATACGAACGGCAATGCAAACAAACCCTAAAGCTCAGGGCACCGGCATCGCCAGCTGTGAGCGATCTCCGCTCTCGGCGGGGCTCTCCCGTGTGTGCTGTAAAAGCACATTTAAGCACTTTGCTGCTAAGGGACTCTGTGTTCCCCGCACCGGCAGGGCTGGGCAGCTGGACACCGAGTCCCCGGGGTGCTGCTGGGTGCCCGCATCCCCTGCCCACGTCCTCACCCCACATCGCACCCCTCGAGCCCAGCTCATCGCCGGCACGCTCGCCCTGACAGCAAAGCACTCACAACCCTCCCTGCTCCGCCGTGCCAGCAGCACCGGGATCTTCTTCCCTGGCAGCCGCTGCTCCATAGAAGCATCCAACAAACCTTCCCAGAAAACCTGGCACATGATCGTGGCAAAGAAATCAGGGAGTGGGGGAGTTACCAGAGATCCTCACAGTAGCAAGAGCCCAAACCAGCCAAGGAGTGCAGGTGAAGAGGGACAGGTCTGGAGGTGTCCACCATGTTCCTGGTGCAATGTTCTCACCGAGCAGCTTCAGCGTTCTGGCGTTTCCTCACACTGGGGCCTGCAGCTGCCCCAGAGAGAATGCCA
This sequence comes from Pachycephala philippinensis, assembly GCA_013397055.1. NCBI lineage: Eukaryota > Metazoa > Chordata > Aves > Passeriformes > Pachycephala > Pachycephala philippinensis. Next base: position 1,127,513 of record VWZT01001890.1, on the reverse strand, counting down.
AGGCTGGAGGGTCCAGGTCACCCCCATGGCTGTGGCACTCCCCACCTCACCGGCCAGAGCTGCTCCTTCGGCTGATGCCCACTCACTTTTGCTACAGCAACAGGCACACAGTTCCCACTCCTCCCGTCCCAGTGAATGCTTGAATCACACCATGGATTCACCAGCAACTGGCTTTTGTTCTTCAGGGTCTTCGCCTGGGAATGAAGGCAATTTTCCCATCCCAACGCCTCTGCTCTCAGCAATAAATCTCCCACAAAAGAATGGACCTTGGAGGCAGCTGCTCCGGGCTGCTTAGTCACCGCTGCCAGTTGGGAGACAGCCTGGCACTCCTGGGCAGTCCGGCACTGAGTGCCAAAGGCCTGCCAGCAGCATGGCAGCACTGCAGAAGGCTCTGCTGCTCACCGTGGTTTGGCCAAAACTGGATCCTGCTTCCCTCGGTAATGGACGGAGCAAAGGGCATGAGGCAGAGCCCAACTTTATGCCAAAGATCTTCAGAGGGAAAGAGCAAAATTATTTCAAATTTAGGGCTGGATTAGTTTTAACGAGAGTTAGTTTCCCAGCAGACAGCAAAACTGTGTTCTTTGTTCCTGTGTCTTAGACAGAATGAATCACCTTTTGTAAGAGCACAAAATACAGTTTTCTGGTAGCATTACAAATGGGATCCAGCCTTCAGTCTCACTCTTCTCTTTACGTACAAATAAACCTTCCTCTGTGCACACGCACGTTAAGGGAGGTTTTCCGTGATCACTGAATGCCACCCAAGTTTCCAACCTCACCTACACAAGTTATCTGGATTTAAACATGAACTAATTCACATAAGTATACACTGGACTTTCAAATAAGGCTTGATGCTTTGGCTGGCATCAAGGATGGCTCTAGAGACCCTGGCAAGAAAGCATCACTGGCATTTCAAAGAAAAGGTCACAGCCAGCAAGTGGCAACCAATAGTTGGCATCTCATTGTGCTTTCACCTAAAATCACACTGAAAAGGCCCTAAGGAGCACAGCCCAGAAAGTGTGGTTCCTTCGGACCTCCTGGCTCTCCAGAGGATTTTTGTGCACACATGGGCACTGCCATCTGTTTGCTCCTTGCCATGGAGCCGATTCATTGCCATCAGTGCTGGCAATTCCTGATTGTATCAGCACTAATTCCCACAAAGCCAGTCAGCTGTCTCCTTAGGGCAACTACGGTTTCTGGAATCACCTTCATTCATACATCTTAACATAAATTAGAAATGACAGAGTTCCTAGAGTTAAGAGGTGTCCATCCAGCACATGAAGACCTTGGCAAGCGGACATACGACCTCGGGATGGTTGGATGGCAAAATCCCAAGCACTTTTAATGCTGGTAAATCTCTCTAACAAGCAGATGAGCAAAGGGCAAGCTGTGTTGTGCCATTTGGGTGATGCTGTCACTCTGGGTTAGCTTGGTTTGGAATAGGTTGCAGTTCTGTTTACACTCAGCCAATTTAAAAAATCAGCGCAGGTGCATTTTAAGGAACGTTTCCTTTGCAGTGGGTAAACCCTGAGCTGCCGCCCTCAAGGCACATCTTTCACACAACCCTTGGAAGAGCTTCCCAGCACATGGGCGAGCAACATGTTAATCTTTATAAATCAAATATTTGCCAAATGGAGTAGAAGCCATGTGTCTGAGCAAGATGCACTGAGAAATGGAACAAAGCACAGGGAGTGTCAGAGATCACTCGGTCGTGTGCAAGCCTGTCCTTTGCAGAGTTATCTTTCAAAACAGCATTTCCCTAGCCCAGTTGTAGCTGTTACTCTCCTCCAGTCTTTTTTTCCCCACTTTTTACTGCTCAGAACTGACACTCTCTCTAACCCAACTCCTCCTCACTGAGTTTAGTGTCACCCAAACTTTCACTAGAATCAGTTTCAAGTTAAGGCAGAGTTTGCCAGGGGCTGACTCAGGAGGCACCAGCAGAAGAGGTGCAGACTTTCCTCCCTCCCCAGCACTGGGGCTGTGAAAGTGTGTCACACAACTGCCATATCTCAATTATTTTACACTTTCACACATCTGAATGTTTCACAAGCTGCTGCTGGCTTGTGCTGCTGTGGGATCTCTAGGCCAGCTCTCCCAAAAGAAGATTCATCAGCATTCAGGAAGTAACTAACCCTGCATTGCAGTGCTCTGGTCATGGCACAATTTCCCACTGTTCCTGCTCCCAGGGAGCCGTCAGTGCAGGACATCCCATCCCTGTCACTCCAAGCAAGCTCTTAACACACGTTACCACTCTCACGTGGATCAAGTTATCAGAAGCAGCAGTGCCTGGAAAAATCTAGACGACTCTCCCAGCCCCTCTGGACAAAGGCACAGTGTCACCACCTGACCTCCCACCCACCTTACCCAGAAAACTGGTCTGTACCTGCACAGCAACCACTGACTGGCCATGAAGGAGTCGTCAAGTGCACAGTTTGGACTTGGGGTGGCAGATGCCATTTCCCATTCACAGCTCAGCAGGGCAGGGACAGAGAGGACACGTGCTCAAGCTATTTCTTCAGGTATCCAAACAAGTTCCTCACCCTGCACACTGAAGGTCTGCACTGATGTGATTTTATGGCCAGACACCTGCATGTTTGGCAATGCCATTATTTGTCTAGTTCTCTTAGTTTCCTCTTCCCTTCTCCTTTCAAATCTGTCACATCAGGGTTGACCAAACTTCCCGATGCTACAGGCTTCACATCAAGAGCCTGGTAGGTGATGGAAATGTCCCTCAGGAAGCTGAGGGGAGAGGGCACAGGGTCACAGGCAGAGCAATACCTCCCCAAGGGGACAGAGTGACCCATGGAGGTCTCAAGAGCCTGTCTGTACCAACCACCTCCTCGCACAGAAAATGTTCAGTTCTCCCTGCAGCCCTCACCCTGCCATGCCCCTGTCAGCAGCAGGGGACCTGCCCTCAGCACAGCAATCCCACCTCAGCCGCTGGTGAACAGGGATGGGCAGTGGGAGCTGTGCCCCTGCTTCGAGCTCTGCTCAAAGCACAGCATGGGCGTCATCACTGGAGACCCCCACCCACTGCTTTATGGCGTGTGGCAATCCTAAATTACATCCCTGGGGAGATGGAGCTGATAGCAAGGAAAAGATGTTCCTAATTTTCCTCCGGCTTTCCTGACTCCTGTGTGTTGGAAGAACACCTGCACCAGAAGAAAAAGTGTTTGAGACTTGCTGACCAAATGAGTTCCTTTCTAATAGCTGCTCCCTGCCAGGTTCAGGACTGGTCACAAGCAGTCACTGACACTGCTTGTGTCAGTGCGTTGCTGCTGCATTGCTTTCAGGGCCTTTGTAGGGCCAGTAATTTGGGAGACCTTCAAGCCTTCAGAGTGCAAGGTATGGAGTCCCCGGGCTTGGAACTTGCATTACTTAGGTAAAAATTCTCATCTGTGGAGGCTGGTGCTTAGTCCTGATCCTGGCTGAGTAATGCAGAACTCCCAGAACTCTTCAGTTCCTGAGTGCAGAACCCCACTTGGTTTAATTTCCTATGATACACTGACAACTACAAGACATTTCAGCTGAGAAGAAAGTTTTCTCTACAACCCCAGACTTACATTTCTAATGCGAAGGATCCTGTTCCAGTGCAGTATTTTGCTTTCTAGACTTGTTTGTAAAGTTAGATTTAACCAGGGTTTTATTTTCTTGTTTTTGCTTCTTAAATGCCCGCAAGTCTCAGCGAGGTTTGTTTCAGCAATCTCATGTGGACATGCCAGCCTTAATCTCACTCTTCCAGGCCCTTCTCATTGTCTGGGATGAAAGCCCAACACAGAGCCTCCCCGCTAATTGCCAGCTTTCTGTTTCCCAGTGACAGGTGTATTGTCTGGAGGAACAGACCCAATTGTGTCCCTGCGCAGTGGGACATCAGCTGCTGATATTACAGAGCCTTTCAGGGAGCTTGGGCACGGCTGGTTATTTAGTGCCATCATTTATAACAAATCTGTGTAGCCTAGAAACTTAATAGAAAAAACAGGAGCCGCCTGTATTATTCATCTTTTTGGTGGTTTTTTTTCTCAAGCTACTAACTACTCCTAAATCTCCCATCCTCCTACCAGCAAGACAGGGCATTTGGTTCTGATCCTGTTTGAAACACTAAATCTTTCTGATATCTCTTTTCCATAGTTTTCTAATAAAGGGATTTTGCTGGTTTAACCAGACATCCACTGGGCACCTACTCGAATCTGGAATCACAGCTAGGAAAAGCTCTGCAAACTGTCATTTCTGTGAGGTGTCGATATGCACAGGCAGGTCACAACCATCACGGGGAGATGGTTCATATCCTCCTGAGGAACACCCGGAGGCAGGGATCCGGCTTTGGGGGACAGTGACTGCGCCTGCTTTATCAAGTAAAAAGAGGAGCTCTGGTGCTCAGAGTGAGGAAAGGCAGCAGCAAGAGAGCTCCTGAGAGATGAGAGGAAAACATACAAGAACAATATTAGACCCAGATTGCATCTGTCTTTCCCATTTTTCACATTAAAGGATAAAGCTTTCCATACGTGGCTGTTGCACAACAGCAGAGCTCCAGCCACTGCGACAGCACCAGCGGCCAGAAACGCAACAGACCATTAAGCAGATGGCCCAAGTCTTCTCTGCAGGAACCTGGCAATAGAGAAACCATCTCTTTACTGGGTTTAATCACGTCAGTCACAAGACAGGAGGGTCTACAAACAACTGGCATAAGCAGTTCCACATCAGTTTACAGGAACACAGATGTCGAGAAAGAGGAAGCACATTGTGTCCAGCTGAGCCCGGGGTGTCTCCACAGTTTCAGAGCTCAGCCAACTCAAGTGTATATTCCCAGCCTGGATGGACCCCTCACCTCACATCCCTTTTACTGACATCCTGTCCCATGGAGGGAGACAGTCTGTTCTCACATCTACACCTCTGCCAGAAGCCATTCCCATTCAGAAAATGGCTCTTTCAGAAACTCTTTGGAACTTACTTCACATCTCACTACATCATCCCCTTGCCTGCACCACTTGTCAGCTACAGCTTCAACCTCTTCTTTCAGTTTTCAGAGTAAGGAAGGCACGCTCTTGGACTCAAGTCAACACTCTATTTCCTCTAATGAATTTAAATATCTCAGATAAGTCTGCTTTTGGAAGTTTCAGTTACAATGAAGAAGATCCCAGCAAGCTCACCTTCTGTCCTGACCTGGGCAAGCATTTACTCAATTAGCTTTGGTTTAGCCACAGGTTGGTAAAGTTTGATTCTATCTAGTTCTGATCTTGTCGGAATTGTATTTAAATTCTTCTGACAGATTCTTGGCTTGCAGCTTGTTAACAGATCGTTGTTGAGGCGAGATGTTTGAAATTAGAGTGGTTTGGAACAGGAGAGACACATGGTGCATTTATTCTCCAGTTCAGCGATTATCTCCCTGCCTGGCTCCACTCCTAACACAAGTTCACCTTGGGACATTACAGGAGTTGCTGGCTAGTTCGGGAGTTAGGAGTACACACCAACCAGGAATATGCTGGAATATGCACCAGACACAGCTGCGATGAGGAGTCAGGAGCACCATCAGTGCTTCCAGTTCCTGGCCAGTTTGCATTGCCTCTGACCAGCTCTAATGAAAACCTGTCCTGTGCAGGGCTGGGCGGGTGGTGCAGGGCCCAGCCTCACCTGCTAAGTCCTGACTTTTTCTAACTTTTTCCTTTATTCTGGAGAGCAAAAAATTGCTTGATGATTTCCTCTAGTTACCCTGAAACAGCATGTTTGCCTCTCATACTGCAAGAGCAGGTGCAAGCTTTGTAGAGTAAAACTGTACTGCAGATTTTGTTAAACATTCCAAGTTACCCAATGTCTCTTCAAAAGGTCCAAGAATTTAAGATATCATTTGAGCGCAGAACACAAAACTGGGAAACCAGGCAGGTGTCAGTGCAGACACCAAAATACCTGGGAGTTTATACATTACACACACAAGAGTGAAGACAGACCTCAGCTGCGACGCCCACCTGCTGGGATAACACTAAACATTCCTCCCATCCCAAGTAAGTTTTAAAAAATGCGTCTGGAGTGCTATTTAACTTCCCTGTCAGATGTCTTGTAGGATGATAAACCTGGATTGCAGCTTTGTTAAGGCTAGAAACAGGCTTCAGGACTGCTTTAAAGAAAAATAAAGAGAAAAGTTTGCATTTTTCAGGCTTGAGCGCAGTTCATCACAGCAAGTTAAGGTGAGCTCTGAGGTGTGCAGCCCTAGGTGTTCCCAGATGTATCTCAGTGTGGAGCTGACCTTCCTCGTGCCAAACAGCCACTGCTGAACAGACCATTTGCTGTCTGTCTGGAGACCATTGCAAGCACTTCTTCATGGATGGGACCAGAACCTTCAAAATTAATTGAACCTGACACACTCTTCCCCAGTGTTTATTTTTCTGCACACTTGTGGACTTCCCAGGCTTTTCAGAACGGCACCATGCCCCAACCCTGCACCAGTGGGTGCCCAGTGACAGAGGGGATGTCCAGGGACACCCATCACTGCTGTCAGGATTTAGGGACATCTCAAGGACATCAACAGACACCTGTGTCTGCAGTGAGGGACATCAGCCCAGAAGGAAAGTTTACAATATAACAGGTGTGAAAAAGCCCATGGCAGATGATCAGAGAAGAGCTTATTCTTTAGACCGTCAGTTGTATCTACATTAACGGGACTGGAAATAGGTATCCCAGAAAGCTGGGGGAGAAACAAGGATTTGTCTGACTCTCAGCCAGCCATCACCCAGCAATAGATGGAGCTAGTGGTGCACCGAGATGGCTCTGAACCAGGGAGGAGCTGTACCTGCACATCTGCGGGAGGGCCACTCGTGTACCTGGGAGGACGGGAAAAGGCACTCTATTTCTAGAAGGTAAAACAATAATTGTAGGACATCTGCTTAGTTGTCAAGGACCAAAAGGGAAATAAAGCTGTTGTCCCCTCTAGCTAAAACCTGCTGTTTCCTTTTCCCCAGACTCCCCACCACCAACTGCTCTATGGTTTATATGCCAATCCAATTTTGATGCCTGTAATTCACCCCAGAGACTGTTTATTTTAACTTTATCAAGTGAAGAGAAAAACAACTGTGTTAGAATGAAAAAAGAGCATCTGGCAGCAGGATATTCTGTCTCTCAGACAGGTTCCCAGCTTTACTTGTGTACAAAAACACAGGATTTCAGTTACCCAGGGGCTGAAAGAAGGGGACAAGAGCGTGCAGAGCGCAGGTTCTCTGTGTGTTTACCTTAAGGATGGTCTTGCCTGGTCTGGTGGCTTTTTTTCTGCAAGACTGGCACAATTAAGAAAGAGGCTGGGGTTTGGGTTTCTTCCCTGTGGCTGTTTTTGTTCTCTCCCACTGGCAAGTATTTTTAAGCACTGGAGGAAAAAGTAGACATTGCCCAGTAGCTTTGCCCACCCAGCCCACTTTTGTTGTTTGTCTGAAGAACACCCTGATGGAGAACAGTAATTTTTCAATATTTAGGAGGGACAGTGCAGACATGCAGATCTGGTTGGACACAGGGGACCCCGGGTTCATTTTCCTACAAGAGAAAGGGTGTCAGGTAATTAATATTTAATGTTAGGAACAAATGACACTTTATTTTTTTAATCAATAAGATTTTTAATTTCAGGCAATTATATATCTAGAAAGCAATTACATATGTCTTACACTTTGGAAAAATCTCACTCTCTGCCTTTGCTTTAAAGCACATCCTTCTTTCTGCAGACGCGGCCAGAAGTTCCGTTCTTTATGGATACATTTGAGCGTTCCTTTATTGGGTCGGGACACTGGAGGAAAAGTTGAATTGGAGGTTGGATGTAGTTTACTCAGAAAACACTAAATTAATTTTAGCGACCCAGACATACAGCAGAACTGCTGTAACTTTGAAAATGGGCTTTTTTTTGTTGGGTTTTTTTTTTTTTTTTTGTTGCTATAGAACCATCCCATTGACAGCACGCGGGTTTTGGGTCGCTTTCCATCCCCTCGTGCAGTTTCACGTTGTTTGTAAAGGTAGAATACAACAATTGGGCCGCTCCCCTCAGGACGGGCCCCTCAGCGCCAGGCCCCGCCCCGCCC
>VWZT01001890.1:1068935-1116819 GCA_013397055.1 Pachycephala philippinensis | reverse complement strand
GGGCCGGGCACCGAGCGGGGCGCCGGGCCGAACCGGGCCGCGGGAGCCGCTCCCCGGGCCGGGCACCGAGCGGGGCGCCGGGCCGAAGCGGGCTGCGGGAGCCGCTCCCCGGGCCGCCGCTCCGCACGTGCTGGCTCTCCTGCCTGGGCTTTAACAGCTTTAAAACGCGGCCTGTCGGGAAATCCTGGCCGCTCCTCTTCCCTCCCCAAAAACAGCGTAGTAGCAGACTAAGTTCAAACGAGTGGGAAGGAGAGTATCAGTGGATTAAGTTCCTTGTAGTTTAAACTTGGGTTTGCTGTGTACCAGGTGTGTGGCTGGTGCTCACATGTTCTTTTTGGCCATGCTGACAGACAAAGCCCATCTCAGCATCAGTGTCCTTCACCTTCCCACCCCTGCTGCACTGACACTTCCTCCAGTGACCAGGATATGTTTTAGTGAAAAATTAGCTAATGCATATAGAGGGAAGATAGAATTGAGACAGCAGAGAAACTATCAGAAGTCAAATCAGAGATAGCATTTGGAATTGTATTTCAGTCTTATTTAGACTAGTCTATAATTTGTTGGGTTTTTTTTTTCTAAATGTTCTAAAGGCAGTTTATTAAATCAGGGTAGGTGTTTTTGGCCAGTTAACTTCTGGAAAATCAGTATTAAATAGGAAGAGTAGTTGAGAAATTGAGTTTTATTTTGGTGTGCTGGTCTGTCTGGATGGACAGAGTGGTGTCCTGCCTTTCAAGGGAGATTTAAAAGGTACACAGTGCTTACTCAGGAGTGAGAACATCAAATTAAACTGTTTGTGCTGACAAAGAACAAAATTGGATTTCAGCAAACGATGCAGGATTGTCTGATTGCTTGGCTTGTCTAGGAAAGCTTCTGGCCAAGACTTATAATGAAATGCATGCATAAAATTAAAGCACTTGAAGTGTGTAGTTGAGCTTTCGGAAGCCGGCGGAGTGTTCAGGAGTCTCTCGTGGCTGGAGCTGCTCCCCTGGTGCCAGTGGTGCTTCATATTCATAAATCAGCTCTTCATGCAGTGGCAGTGTCGTGCTGCAGAGCAAGAACTCCCACTGCTGGGAGCCAGCCCCCAGCCAGGAGCCACGCTGAAAAATGATCCCAATCCGAGAGGCTGCCGAGATCACGGAATTCTTACCTGGGATGAGCAGCAAATTGAATAACAATGAGTGCGTGTGAATAAATGCCCTGTCAGGGAGCCCTGGCAGTGATGGATTAGGAAGTGCTAAATGTTGCTCTCAAAGCTCTGCACGTCTTCTGGTGTGGCAGCAAACAGGTCCTTGGGTGAGGAGATGGACTGTACTTAGCAATAAGAACTTGTCTTGAGTGAAGGTTCTGCTGAAAAGATCCAGTGCATCTGCTTTAGAAAAGCTCCTGCAGTTGTAATTCACAGCGAAAATTATTGTGAGCTGCACTTTTTTGCTATGTATCAATAATTATCTTTCACTTTAAATCAATACTAAAGTGGTACAACTGCTCCAGTGAAGACCAGATGGTATTTTTAAAGTGAATTTGTTACAGTTGCATGCAGAAAATTTAACAACTTAGTTGGGAAAATTCAGGAAATGACCAGTTTTACTTAAGAAAACAATAAATTCTCTTATCGTCTCCTAACTTACCTGGCTCATGCTAATCAGGAGACTGAAAAGCATTTGCCTCTGAGTAGAGCTTTACATTTCAGCTTCTGTAGTTCTGTAGAATTTGTTTGCAGTCAGTATTTTTCATGTGTAGATATTAGATTAATATTTCCCAAACATTTGGTTCTAAAGTTTAGCTTGCTGAAAATATATGCAAAATAAATTCTTTGGAATTGAGATGGCATTTTTTTACTTAATGTTAAGTGTAAGCATTCTAGTGGGTTTTAAAGATCTAAAAAGGTTTTTTCCTGAATGCTATATAATACAGATAAATGATGACTTTACCAATCATTTGTTTTAATTATTCTTATTGCTCACACACAGGTGAGAGATAAACTTTAAACATGTGGAAAAAATAAATCCAACAAAGAAAATTTCCTATTTCTACAGAGCTTAGTTTGAAATCTTACCTAAGATAAATACCTGGTTTGGTGTTGCTTTGAGCTCAGGTAGAGACACTGTTTAATGACATGTTATCACACAGCTTTCCTGGAGGTTTTAATGGATTTGAGGTTGAACTGCTGCTGAATCTGAATTGGTGGTGACTTAAATCAGTTATCATGTGTGTGAGGTGGGAAATCCATCCCAAGTTAATGGATGGTGTTTTGCTGTGTTTGGATTTTATCTTTCTCCAGACATTATGTTTGGGAATTGGGAAGCTTGTTTCTGCATAAAGGCAAAGCATGCTTGTTAAAAATGAATTATTGGCGGGCACCAAGTGCACGGACAAGAGAGCAGCTGTTTCCCCACATACAAACAAGTTCTCCATAGACCCTTAATATCCAAGTTTTCTGTGTTTTTATAGGAACTGCAATAAGAAAACCATACTTGCAGTGTTTACTTAAGTTCCCAGTTTTACTGCCTGCTCTCCTGTCACAATGCAGCTTTCACAAGGCAGTTGGAGTGGCTGGAACTCTGTGGGGTTGTTTGTTCCGTGTGCGGAATTTGACAGGGAGAGGGAGGTCGGTGCAGTGGGACAGTGAAGTTCTCAGCACAGGAGCAGCTGTCCGTGGCTGCATGTCCAGGGCCAGTCCCAGCAGTGCAGGTGGGCTTTGCTCAGTTCCGTGCTCCGGGGGGATGTCTGCATGGCAGGAGGGTTTTCCACAACAGCTCCTGTTGCTGTTGTCAAACATGCTTTGTTTTGACGGAGACACTCGGATGTGTGCGTTGACTGGTGTTTCTGAAAACACGGGGCTTACATCTGGTGCTGGGAACAGTGAAGAATTTTCGTTGTGCTATTTAAGATCAGGAAAATCTGTTCTTTCAGAGAATGCTTAGCTGTGCTGGGAGGCTTTTGCTAAGGCAAATTTTAAATGCAAGCTTATAAAGCTTATGTTTAGGATTTATAAGCGCTAGAGAAAAAATGAAGCGAGTCTATTCAGCTTTTCCAGCTTCCTGTTCTGTTAGAACCTCCTTAGAATCTTGGTTTTCAGATGTAAATGTCTACATGTAGGTTTAATTAAGTTAAGACTTTCAACAACTCTTTGAAAATTTACATTATAGGACTGTCTGGATTTATTTATTTAAGGTTGATAGTAGATTTGGCATTTATTTGTGTCTTGGTAACATAGTGAGATAAATAATTAAGTGTAATTCTTTATGTACAAAGGATTTCATGTACTGTAACATAAGATTCCCCTCGTCTTTTTCCTTTTTCTTTTTCTCTTCTTCAAGTTACTGATTTTGGGAGTAGGTTCTTTTGGGAACTTCTTTTTAAAACGAACTGGAGGAATTAATCCAGCCTGAGCCATGTATACAATTGTGTTATCGATCATTTTTATTTGTCAGTAAAAGTGTTAAGAAATTAAGATCACTTTTTCCCAACGAAATAGCTGATGTAGTAATTTCACTCAGATACTACATTTTATACTTTCTTTCTTGCACATTTTCTACTCTTTGTGCTCTGATTTTGTCAACCTTTCCCCAAGAATAGGGTTATTTTCCAGCTTTGAGGCTTCCCACTCAGCTCATGGTAGGCCTTCATTTGGGTGTAGCAAGAATGTGGGTTTGGTTTGAGACCATAGCCCAGATTTTTTTTCCCCCCTCATTAGAAATATTCCTGTGTAATTCCAGAAGAATTATTATTTTACTGTTCAGGTCCTTTATTTGTTTTGGCGCACGCTTTATTTTGACCTTGTTTGAAGGGTCAGTGAAATTCCTTTTATTTGTGGTTTGTTCTGTGATATCAGCTGTTTGCATCAGCAGTTCAGTTTTGCTATTACTTGCTTAAAAATCTTCTTTATTCTCAGTTTCAGCATTTAAAAAATGGAGTTGTGTATTGCTCCAAGGTGTAAATGAATAGTCATTGCCTGTAATACAAGTACACACTTAGAGTGTCCTACTGCTTTTAGATGTGATGTATTTGATACTGTAAAGGTAATGATCCTCAACCACAGCAATATTGTGTAACAGGAATATCTGTCATATTCATTGGGATTACCATGTTCATTGATTTGTGTCTGTAAATCTGCTGTTTCAACCCTTTAAATTTGATCTATAATTGGACCTCCTTAAATGGTTCAGCTAAGGTAGTCTGTATTTTCTCAACAGTGTCACTGTCAGCTTCTCCTTTTTCATTATACATTCAGCAGACTTGATAAAATCAGCAGGACACCTCATTTGAAACTGTTTAATCGCTGCCTTTTGCTTTCACTAAACCATTGAGGTGGTCAAGCGATATACACAAATCATTTTAAATAGGAAATATGGCTTTCTCTGTGACCCAGCTAAACAGATAGCACTATGCAAAACAAGTTAAAAAGTAATAAATGCCAGAAAATCTTCTAATTGGAGTAAAAAATTGCAGGTAACTTTATTCACTCCCCAAAACTAGTGCTCTCTGAAATATGGGTAGGGCCACCGACAGACAAGAAAATCTTCCTGAAGGCTCACTCTTTCTGAACAAAGCAAGTTTACAGTTTCAAATAGTACCATCCTGCTTTTTGTGTTAATTCGTGAAAAGCACATTTATAACCCTGCAGTCACCGTGCTTTGGGCAGAGATGGCTCCTGTTCCATCACTGCACTTGGACCTCGTCCCTTCTGGAGAGGGAACGTTAAACTCCTGGTTTTGTCTCTGGCGTTTTGTTCAGCTGTTATTGTTCAGTGTAAAAACGATACAAAGTAGGAGCACAATTAACTGTTCACCACTACAGGGGAAATCCACTGGTGGCAGCAGCCCCCTGCCCTGTTCCCACTCCTGGGCTGCTCATTCCAGCACCCCTCCAACAGGGGCAGGCACGGAAGTGGGGCGGGAGGGATGGAGGAGTAGGGACTGCAAACTGTGGCATTCCCCTAGCTCTCTGTTTCTAACCTCGTTTTTGTGTTTTATGTTCAAAATGGTAAAAAGGGAAATGCTGTCAGGATGGGCCTGTGCAGAGTCTGTGCACACGAGCTGTACCCCCAGGATTAAATCAGGTGGACTTAGTGTAGACACTGTACAGTGCAGAATAAGCTAAGTAGGCTTCAATCGGGTTTGTGCTGCTGAGATTTACTGTATTTTTCTCTAAAAAAAAGTGCCGTATCTAAATCCACTGGCTAAAGGGGTGTCCTGGTGTTGTCATCACAGGTTCTGGATCGCTCGCGGCCATGGCAGTGTTTGAAGATAAATACAAACCCGACATGGAGGTAAGTCTTGGGTTTTTTAAACCTCAGTGTTTCTTCCCATCATAAGGATTTAGGAGGTATGAAACTCTAAAAAAGTTAAATCTGCTCCAGTTTTGCTGCACTTAAAATGTACTAATGTCAGCTTACTGCAAAGCTGTAAAAATTCATGGGTAAGATAAATAAATTTGCAAGAAGCTGTATTTTTATATGGGAAAATGTGTGATTTGAATGTAGGTGAAGGCTTTAAAAACATACAGCTTACTGATTATAGTTGACTTCAGGAATTTACTAGCCCTTACACAGTCAATGTTGTTGTTTTTCTCTCAGTCTGTCCTTCTCTGTCTGTCTTGAAAAGAGAATGCAACAAGAAGTGTTCAGGTAGTACATAAAATGATTCTGATTGATTAGGTAGAACTAGTCTTTGCACTTCTAATGCCTACTTAAAAGCTGATTATCAGAAGACTCATAAGGTTGTGTTTTGCTGATGACACTGATGAAAAGTGGAAAATGCTTGATTGTTGTTATAAAGAATCATTCAGGAAAGCTAAAAGCTGGAGTGTCATGATAAGATCAGAGCAAGCTGTTCAGTTACAAATGAATGCAGTGCATTATTTTTGTATTTTCTGTAGTATTTCTTGCATTTGGTTACACCGTGCTGCTAATCTAAACCTTGAGAATCCAGTTGTCTGCAGACTTTCTATTGATGGAAATAACTCCAAAACAATTACAGGGTTTTCTGTAACTGTATTTCATAAAATGCCTCAGGAATGTCAGGTCCTCTTAAACCACATTAATCTCTTCAGACTTTCTGTGAATGCTCCTTCTCATTCCAATTGATTAATAATTCCACAGTAAAGAAAATATGAGAATTGAACCCATTAAAAATGACTTGTAACACTAACAGTTGCAATCATTTCAGCCTAAAAGGCAGATAAAACAAAGCTTGGAGCTCTTCAGTATCACTGAATGATGTAGCAAAGGAAAACGTTCGTTTACATCAGCAGAGGTCTTCAGATGTTCGTCATTTTTGTAATGCAGCTGCTGTGGGTCACTTCCTCCCCCTCAAGTGCACTGTGGTTTTAGGTGATGGTCCCAAAAATCCACAGAGTTCCTCTCTATAAAGCTGGTAAATGAAGTTTAAAATGTGAGATGATCTGTAGTACCTTGGAACACCTCCTGACTCATGATGTGCAATTCCAGCAGATCTAAAAAACACCAGCCAGGCCCCCCCCTTGTTTTGAGAAGTTTGCCATTAGGTAATTGCTTAAGCATTAGCAATAAGCAGTTTTCCAATTACCCCTGGCCCCTCTCCTGTCAGTACCTAAGCTAGAGTTGTAGGTCTGCAAAGCTACAGACACGCAGTGGGATCAGGATGTGGGCAGCAGCTGAAGGCACTGGACTTTTGGCCTCTAGTATATTTACAGTCGTTATCAGAAATATTGGGATATGTTTAATAGGCTCCCAAGTGTCTCTGGGAAGGATCCTCACACCAGATGGCTGACAGAGCCACGAGAGAGAGAGGAAGACTCTGTTTTTCCCTCTCCCCTCGTGCTGCTGTAAGAATGAGAGAGTCTCCTTTTCCAGCCTCCTGTGTGACTGTGCACTTGGCATGTGTGCCATTCCACTGAAAACATGGACTGCAAATCCTTGGAATCAACAGCTACAGCACAACAGTCTTCTTTCCAAGAGACAAATGGCAAAGAGCTGTGCTGTGGAACTGAAATTTTCATTTATTCTCAGCTAGCTTTCAGGCTTGTATTTTAAGTCATTTCTTGTGTAAGAGTAAGCGAAAAAGGCACCAAAAACTGGTAAATCTCAAATTTTCCTATTTAGAAAGGTCATCCTCATTAAACTGTCTTCACACACAACCATAAGTGGCAGCAGATAGTCACTTATAACAAGCATGTAGAAATGCAGCCTACCAATTTGTTGAAATAGATATTTAGATCTTTGAGCCTTGCATGCACCTTAACCCTTCCTTTGGTTTTCCTGGATAATCTGTTATCTAATAACAGTTCAGGAATTGCATTAACCAAACCAGCAAAGTTTCAGGGGATAAAGCTCAGCTGTACTCTTAAACACTTCCTCATATTCTGTTATGGCTGTGAGTTTATAATACTTACCTTCTAAGTCAGATGTGGGGGTTTTTTTTGGTAAATTAATAAAATAACAAATATTTCTATTTAAATTAATCCAAATTAAATCTGAAGTACGGTATGTATATTTTACATAAAACTTGCTATGAAATGGCAATGAAGATAAACTTAAAATTGCTGGAGATTAATTCAATAAAATACGTAGAAAATTATTATTTTTCTGTCAAGATCAATGCTCCTTTCTTTTGCACTAATTGTCAGAATAGCTTGCTAGGGCTACTGGAGGGTAGTGGTGTGCTTCAAGACCATCACATCACAGAAAAATGATTCAAAGGCAAACTGTCCTGCACCCTCTGGTATCAACTTGCAAATTAGCATCTGGAATGTAATTAAACAAGCTTAATGAAAGTAGCAGCTGAATACTACTGGAAAAGACAATCAGCTTTTTTGCCTCTGATATATATTCTGTACTATTGAAGCTGATCACCAAACGCATCGTGTGAGCACAGTTAAAAAAAAATTAGCATTTATTTGAAGAATAGGAACTGTTTTTCATTCTGTTATGCTTTTGGCATGCACTGGTGTCCCAGGAGAGCCATGCCACAGCAGATAGTGCACAATATTTATAAATCCATGACAGGCAATAATAGCAACTTGAAAAATTCTTTTGCTAGAATTTCAAGTTGAGAGCTGCCAAAAGCTGAGAGGATCAAATCTGCAGTGGCAGCTGCTGTGCCCTACAGTTAGAATCGTAGACTTTGAAGATGCTCAACTAAAAAAAAATAAAAAAATAATAAAATAAAAAAAGACTGCAGGCTTAGCCAATTTTTGCAGGTTTCTAGAGCCCTGGCTCTCTGCCTTTTGAAGATGAGTTGCTGAAGCTTCTCCCAGTGCCTGAGGCATGCTAACACCAGCAGGATGTGTTTTTTTTCCATAGACTTAGTGTGTCTTCAGATTTAAGTAGCACATGCTTTATCAGTGCCAACTGTGATGGTCCTTTCCCTGGCTGCAGTGCTGGGAGATGATCTTTACCCAACATCCTTCAGAGGAGCTGTGGAGATGGATGGTGACGTCCCCAAGTGCCACTTGTGCAGCCTGATTTATGGAGGCAGGGTTTGTGGGAAGGAGTGCTGGCCTCTAGAGGAACCATTATAGATCGCTGAGGATGGGAACACTTTCAGCCCTGAAGGCCTGTAGATGCTTCAAAAATGTAATGCCAAGCACCTAACTACTGTGGAACAATATTAATCTGTCATGTGGGCAGCTATAGATCTACTTTAAAAAACGTAAGTGGAAGAACAGCACATCTAATGGAGTGTTTTGAGCTTAGATCTTTCATTGCAGCCAATTTTTCTTCCAATAGAGTCACCACTGGTTTTTAAACCTTAAAGTAATTTTGTAAATGCATTTGTGCCTTCTGGTGTTAAACAATAGCAAAGAAATACTCTGAGTCAGTGGATGTGGAAAGCATCGTGAATTGGGAAAAAATGTCTACAGTATTTAACGCTGGAATTCTGGCTTTTTCTATCCTGTGGTGGTTGAATTCCTCAGGAGATGGGGAGGGGATGTATTTTCTTCTGGTATTTGCTATCTGGTGTTTGAAAAGTAGGAGCATTTTGTCTGTAGAATTACTTGATGCACAGTGGGGCTATGTTGTAGACTTCTTGTTTAAGCAAGGAAAGGCTGCTTGTAACTTCATTTCTTTTCTGTATTTCATCAAAACGGCCAAGTTTAATAAAAAGAGGCTCCAAAAGGAAGCGAATCAGAAGCCACAGAAAACAGAGCTCTTGCAAGGAAAAGAAAGTAAATCTCGGAGTAATGAGTTCAGGAGCAAAATAGGTGGAAGAAAGGAGATAGGAGATAGTCTGGCAGATACTTAATAATTATTTCTAGGATAGATCGCCACAAATGTGTGAGATTATATTTACAGTCATTTATTGTACTATTTCTTAAGTGTGGTAGGAAATCAAGTGGTACTGAATAAAACCAAAAATAGCCTGGAGGGTAAGAACAGATGAAAAAGAAGGGACTGTTCCGAGTGTGTTCCACGTGGAGCACAGGCCCTCTCCGTCCTGCAGCAGCTGTGCTGTCCCCAAACCTGCAGCTCGCTGTCCCACCAGAGAGGGGGTGGTCCCCTGGGTGTGCTTTGGTGTCCGCTCTGCAGTGGTGGCTTTGGCTCACCTGTTTGGGTGGGACCTACATGGGCTGGGAGCACTCTGAGCAGTTTGTCAGGCAGGTTTGGGAGAAGTGGTTTTTGAGGTACTTCTGAGTAGCCCCTTATATCTGAGTGAAGCAGCTGAGGCACGGAGAGCACTTTCCTCGGGATGCACCGTGTGCTCTGGGATCTTTGCTGTATCAAAATGCAAAGTAGACTGAATGCAGCTTTCACTGTGCATCTCTTATTTCAGTAAAGAAATGCATCAGGCATACTACAAAATATTATGAAAACATGTCACTTTCTTCCATTTTTAAGCAGCTGACACATAGATCCTTCAAATATTCCTGTGCTCACATTTCCTACTGTTCCTCAATATGGTGGAATTATTTTTGTTTATTAACTACTGACAATAACACTGAGCTATTTTTGGAATCTGTCAAAAGTCTCTAATCTTCAACAATAGTTGTCTCCCCAGTCTTGTCGCCCGTGTCTGTGTGACGGGGGCTGGGGAGCACTGACAAGCTGCAGATGAGCCCTGTGTTCATTAGTGATGGTGATCAGCTCTCGGGCTCAGGTGTGGCAGCCGCGGCTGATCCTGCCAGCTGACACCGCAGCTTTAATGACTCCGCGGGACGGTGACCACTTGCTGGGAGGTTTGTGGGCTCCACTCTGGCAGCAGACAATGGAGATCAAGCCAGACTATGGGAGTTAGGCTGGAGAGCCTGCCTGAGATACTTGAACCCCTGTTGGTGTCAAACACGGATTTAAGTAAATGAGGGGGGGAATCTGAGTTGGTGAGCAAAAATCAGGACTTTGTGTTTCTGTGCCCTGTGTATCTGTGTATTTCATTATCCGGTGACAGGAACTGAGGCTGTTAGTGGCATATCCTCACTCCTTGCTGCCAGAGCTTGTGGCACTGCAGTTTTCAGCTTTCCTGACATAGCTGTGTTCGTGTCTCCTGGAGACATGGATTTCCATGGGTAAATATCAGGTGTTAGTGCATAGTCAGCCAGAAAATAAAGGCTTATCATACCTGTTTCTTATTCTTAGGTTAGATCACAATTATCCTGTGGCAGCCTGGTTTCTGCCTGACACGTTGGACAGTTTGTACTGTTTTCATCATCTTTCACAGAATTGTGCCCTGGATTGATTTCCTTTGTGGAACTAGTGTTAAACAGGAAATCTGGGCTGATTTGGAATATGCCAGCTAGGTATGCTGTGGCATGGCTGGGGTTGCAGGTGAGGTGTTTGTGGTGTACATTCGGAATGGATGAAGGCCTGGTTTGTGTGCTGAAGTCGGTGGGACACCGCTGGCAGCACCAGTCCGAGTTCCCAGAGATACCCAGTAGTGCTGCCTTCCAGTTTGCTGTTTGCAGACTGTATCAAGGGAAATAGATGTTACCTTTGTGTAAATTGGGCCTTGCTGCATGACAAAGAGCAACAATTTCTTCACCTTTATGAAAGTAACACTTAAACTTTGTCCGTAATAATGTAGACAAGCTGGCCAGAAGCAGGGCTCTGTGTTAAGAGATCATTTCACTGCACAGGGTAGGGGGAGGACAGGTAATTATTTTTGATGCATTTCTCAGGAGCAGGTGTTCCAGTTTAAATTGTTCCAGTTTGTGTATCTCCCATAACTGCAGAACACAGGCAAAATGTACTGGAAAATATTTCACATGGCACGGAGCCCGAGTGCTGCTCCCGCGGCGAGGGCTGGCAGGGCCGAGGGCAATTGCTGTGAGGGAACGGGGAGGAGGAGGAGGTGGGAGCCAGCCTGGGCTTTATGGAGCATTTTGGTGTATTAGGAAGGATATATTACCAGAGGGCCCACAGCTTCTTTTCCAAATACAATGTTGACCTTCGTTCCCTTCCATCCTTTTGTCAGAGGTAAAGCAATAGTCAGATGAGCAGAGTGTGCTTTATTTGAAGCCAGATGTGTTATTGCTTGATATTAATTTTTTTGTATGCAGTAATATAAAGTAACTTTAACCCAGTCTTTTGCAGGGTTTGCATATCTGGGTGGCTGAGGGTCGGTGCGTTACTGTAGAGCAGCACAGCAGAGCCAGAGGAGGAGTTGCAGCCTGGCAGGATTTACAGCTCTGGTGCTGTTGAGCCAGTTCCCATTTTGAGAATCAGTTCCCTAAAAACCCATGAACTTCACCCATATGTAAGAAGTGATGGATTGAACGAGTTTTTGTAATCATTCTTAGTTCAGAGAATAGGAATAGTATTAAAAGAAATCCCATAGTTGCGAGAAGAGCTTGTAATTTAATTCTGTGCCATTGGAAATATGGATTGTACTAATCCCCGTGTAGGGAATGACATACAGCAACTAATGTTATTGAATAGTAGTTCCGAATCATATAAGTTTCTTGTCTTGGCAGGTAATTTGGCATAAATTGTTAATGTAAATCCAGGTTAGTGGGGAAGACATTATTTTACTAAAAAAGATAAACTGCTGATTAATTCAGTATAGAACTCAATTACAAATTGAAAGTGTCTCTGCGGGACGCCAGTACCCTAAAGACAGCAGATGTTGAATTGATACTCCAGCATATTTCACCCTGGTATGAAATATTAACGTGGTTTATTATACTGGTGGTGTATGATATCAGAGAGGGGGTGGGGATGAGCCTGGGCTCACAGGCAGCTTCCTCAGAATGGGAAAAAAACTGTTATCTCTGAGAATAATAATTAGGGACTACTGAGCAGTTTATTTGGAAAGTTCTTACCAGAAAATGGTTAGAAAAATAAACATTTACTGACACTTCAGTCACAATGAGCCTGACATAAAATGCATATGTTGGGAAAAAAAAAAAATTAAGAGACAAGTTGTGTCATTCCTTATTCTGAGGCAGCGCTGGAAATGCACTTTTTGGGGGGAGATTTGTTAAACCTGAGTGGTTTAAGTGATACATGCCAGCCCCTTTCCTGATAGCCAAACCGAGTCCATTCTTGCTGCTGGAGCCTTCCAGCCTTCCCTTACAAGGAACACAAAGTCCTTTGCTTCTCAGAGTTGTTCTCTTTGGACTTAGAGCAGACTTCAGCATCTCCTCCTGCTACAGACTGATCTCCACCGCAGCCCCTCACTCCCCATGCGCTGCTGATGCTCTTCCAGAGTCTAGTTATGCTCCTTTAGGTGCTTATGTCCTTCAAGAGATATTGCTTTCTAGCCCCAAATTCCCAACACTCCTTTATAAATTTATTTTTTTATTGTCATTGTCCTGCCTGAAGCTTCTGATTTTTTTTTTCTTCCCTTCTCTTCCCACACAAGTCTTGGGGATTCTCATTTTAAGTAGGATCAACTTTTTATATGATAGTATTTCGACAAATCTCATTGTTGTAAGAGACTGTTATGATAAGTATTTGCATTTGTTTATTTATACAAAAATATTTGCTTGCTTATGTTCATTCTATACAGATTGTGCACTGCATTTCAAATCTTCCTAAGAATTACTTTGGAGAACTGTACTGTGTATTGCGTCTCTAACAGTCTCCTGGTGACCTGCAGAAGGGATAAATTTTATTTTGGTAAGAGTTAAAAAAAAAATTAGCAATTTCTAAAGTTCTAAAATCTGGAAAAGACATCTCCTGTGTAACTTGCTTGTGAAGTTAGAAAATGTTGAGGAAATAATGTTCACAAAGCCATTCCAGCTGCTCCTTTTGCTGCTGGAGCATAATGATAAACTTGTTTACAGGTTATTAGTGAAGACAGTATTAATATAATGTAGAAGTAGCCTCATCTCCTGTAGGAAAGTCTCTTTTTTCCTTCAGTAGCACTTGAAATTTGGAAACTGCTTAAGTGAGAAGAGAAAGTTGATCCAAGTCATATACAAGAATAATGTGTAAAAGTTGCTTCTTGGTGCTGTTTGGGACTCGTGGCAGAGCAGCTGTGAGAGGTAATCCATCAGCTCTGAGTGTCTGCAAACTGCAACTCTCCAGATAACAGGTTTAAAGTAAAGATTTAATACAGCCTCTATCTACTATGATGTTGCAGTGACAGTTTAAAACTCATTCTCTAAATCTCAGCAGACTTTATAGCCAGCAGTGGGCCCATATAAAGCTTAATGGCATTACAACACATAAATCATCTTTTAAAGACGCTACCAGTAGCGCCAATATTAAATGCAGACAATTGTCTGTGTTATAAATAATTTATCAAACACTGTTTCAGATTAGCCTTCCATGCTGAGTTATTTATTTTAGCCTTTACTGCCCTATTCCTCAGGCACCCTTTGGAAGCCGTGCTGCCGGTCACTGTAATGAACTGGGCTCTGTCCCACAGCACAGCTGTGCTGACCATTACAGCGCTGGACCTCGCTGTGCCTCTGCCAAGCGCTGCCCATTTGTCACGCGGAGGTAAATGGAGCTGCACATTGGAGTCCAGGGACACATTGTGGGCTGTGTGATGGGGACAGACAGATCGCTCCATAAAGTGCTGCTTGTCACCGCCGCCTCGCCGTACAGTTCATCACTCGGCTGTAATCTCATTTAAGGAGCAGTGGGGGCCCCAGAGGAGGATATTCCCAGTTAGCTTGGTCTTTGCAACCATAAAGCAGGAAGTGCTCCTTTTATATACTCTGAACTTTTAGGGTTTTTTAAGATTAATTATTATAGTGACTCATTGAGGGCCCTGTACTTGGGACTGTGTCAGCACTTTCCTGCTAACCCCCTATTTTGTGACTGTAAATAGCAGTCCTTGCTGAACTCCATGCAGGATCTCTGTAAGGAATACTTCAGGTTTTTCTTGTGGCTATTCTCTTCAGCTTTCTAAATTGTAAAAAGAGGAGCAGGAAGCAGCACCGAGGCAGGGTTTTCAAAAATAACAATTATTCCATGTTCGCAGACTGAGCTGCACTCTTGGTGAAGGAGCTGAGGTTGCAGCTTGGGCTCTCCGTGCAGTGGCTGCCTCAGTGCAGTTACAGGTCAGCTCTTCTGACTGCACTTTATTGGGTATTTTTTGAACTATTTTGATAACAGTAGGGTGACAGAGTACATTTTTAATAGCTAATCAGATTTAAATTAGAGGAGTCTGTGAGGTTTACAGTGTTGACTTAAAAGGATGAAATTAAAAGGAAGAGTGGAACAGACTCCACCGATCTGCTGTAGTTTTCCTAAGCTGCTTTTCTTACAACTAACTCTCATATAGCTTAAAATTATTCTGCTTTTGCTATCACTTAATTCTTAAAACAGATCTACACATACTTTGGTTTATTTACTTTCACTATAGTACTAAAATAAGCTTAGTCTGCAACAAATCATTGACAGTCTTCTGTCAGTTGAATGAGGAATTACTTGCTTATCAGGGTTTTATTGCCCAAAACACTGAAGGAAAGGTGCAGAAATTATTTTTGCAGCATGGCTGTATTGTTCTAGTCAGCTTGGTAGGAAGTGTAATTCAATTTATTTTTTTTTTTATGAAGAGTAATAGTGGTTAAACTGGGAGTGAAGAATTGCTGCTGTTTCTGTAGTTCACTGGAAGCTGTGCCCTGCTCCTATGGCTGTTGGCACAGGAATACTGTCATTCCCACTGTTCCAGAGGGGCACCAGGGAGTGCAGGGCAGGCCCTGGGCGGGAGCGGAGCTAATTTTGGGCTCCTCTTGAGCCGCAGCCGGGGCTGGAGCAGCTGCAGTCAGAGCTGCCACTCCTGGCACAGGCAGGCTGTGAAAATGAGGCACACTGGAAAAAGCTGCATTTATCAAATTCAGCATTGACCCCATCTCCTGTTCCTGGTGTCTGGTGGCAGAAGATTATGCCAAGGTGTGAAACAGCAGCAAAGCAGTGAGGAGTGAGCCTGGGAGCCTTGGCGTTCCGGCAGGATCTGCTGGGTGAGCTGAGCAGCAACTGCTGCACACAACCTGGGGACAAAACGAGTCCACACCTCTGTGCCCATGGATGTGTTCCAGTCTTACTGTTTCTGTACTGAACAGGCAGCTCCAGTCAGTGTTTTCAAGGAAGCTACACAGCTTTGAGAGAACGTAATGGATCTTACATTCTCTGGTTTGTACTTTCTAGGCTACTGAAAAGATTTGTGTG
Source organism: Pachycephala philippinensis (assembly GCA_013397055.1). NCBI lineage: Eukaryota > Metazoa > Chordata > Aves > Passeriformes > Pachycephala > Pachycephala philippinensis. The sequence continues at coordinate 1,101,278 of VWZT01001890.1, read as the reverse complement.
TGTATGTACATCTGTATTTATATTTATATATTTATAACAGAATTCGTTTTCCTTACATTCTGACCCTTTGGCCAGGTGACAGGCTCAGTGGAGCCGAGGGTACAGGACATGCCCTGGCTGCTCCGGGCTCTGAGCAAGTCCTGCAGTGCCGTGGGAAGGGTTGCAGGGCACAGGCTCTGTCAGTGAACCTTTGCTCCTGGATTTCCCCAGCCTGGGTTACAGCAGCAGCTGAGGCCATGTCAGATGGTTCCTGGTGGCCCTAGCTGAGTGTGGGTGTATTTTCCATCAGCCTTTTTGGAATAGCCCCAGCCCTGCCTGGGAGCTGCAGAGGGAGCCAGTGCTGCTGGAATGAGCGGGGAAGGCTGCCAGTCCCATCAACGCTCATATTCCTGATGCCTCCACAGCAACAGCAGTCGTGTGTTACTGCGGGGGGGGGAATGTGATGCTTACAGAGCTACTGTAATAGTTTAATGGATGTTTTGATGAATTTGAAATGTTTCTGTGTAAAAGATACTCCTGAATGCTATTGTGTAACATGGGCACTGTTGCACTCTGGTTCCTTCTAACTAGTAACTGTGTCTCAGTTACATCCATTACTGTGGCAAAGGTTCCTCTTCTGTTTCACTTAAGTGGTAAAAACTTAACCAATGCAGTATTGTGCCTGCGGTAGGTGGTGATGGAAGGGTTCGGTATATCATTTATTGTTCCAAGCTCAGCCTCCACAGGCACAGGGACGCACAGCCCTGGGAAATTGCAGCTCTGGGGCAGTGACAGCGTTTTACCCTTTCCAGGAGGAGGAGGCCAAGCAGCTCGTGCGAGACGCCATCGCAGCCGGCATCTACAACGACCTGGGCTCCGGCAGCAACATCGACATCTGCGTCATCAGCAAGAGCAAGCTGGATTTCCTCCGTCCATACGATGTGGCCAACAAAAAGGGGGACAGGTGAGTAATCCTGAAGCTCTTGTGGGGTCCCTGCTCTGCCTGGCAAGGCCTGTTTTCAGTAATACCAAATTCTGTCAGTGATCTCTAGTCTGTAGGAATTTCAACTAAACAGCACAAATGAGCAGCTGGAGCAGCAGCTGAACAGAGGCTAATATGTTGGAAGAATTATTCTAGAGTTGCAAAACATAAGTAAATTGCTTATTCTTTGGTTTGTAGCACAAATGTCCCCTACCACTTTGAGAGCCCACTGATTTTGGTAAAAACTTCCCAGTTACATGGCAGTGTTTTTGTAAACAGTTTCCTCAAGTTGCTGGTTTATCTGCAACTCTGTCAGTTACTGCAATCAGTTTAGATTTTGCAGTAAGCAGAGTTCCTTTACTTTGGACTTTTATAGGAAACCTCTGAAGCCGATCAGTTCTAAAATTTTAAATGTAAGTTTTCCTCTGTACCATGTTCCAGACTAATTTCACCCCGTTTCTTTACTAGGTTTGGTAGGTACAAGTGTGAAAAAGGAACAACTGCTGTTCTCACAGAGAATGTGGCACACCTGGAGCTCGAGGTGTTGGATGAGACCGTGCAAACCATGGACACATCCTGAGCCCTGTGGGTGCTCAGAGAGCAGCTGGTGCAGAATAAAGAGGGCTCTGCCCAATCTCCTCAGTGTGTCTGTACCTGGTGCTGTTGCTGCTTCTTCCTCCTTTAGAGCAGGTGAGGCTCATGCAGCTCTGAAGAGCTCTGGGACTGACCCTGAGAGGTCTGAGCAGGTGAGAGCTGTGCTCCCCTCCGGGACCCACCAGGCACCGGGGGCAGAAGAGGAGCTGCTTTGTTACCTCAGTCCAGGAACAAAACAGCAGGAATAAAACTGCTCTGCAGAAGTCTAATTTGATAAGTTTTAATGTAATAGAATGTAAGAAAACAGTGAGCATTGGTGGTTCTAAATTGCTGCCCTTGCCCTCCAACAGACACTGCTCTCCTGCTGCCTCAGTGCAGGGTATCACTGGTCATCAGGGGGTGGTGATGTTACTGCTTCCCTGGTTGCTGTAGATACAGACAGGATACAGGGCGGATCCAACATCATTGCAATGGTCTTGTAATTGACCTCCACTTGGACCTTTAATACTGGACTTTTTTGTTTTTTAAACAAAGGTGTTTATTTTGGAAATAATTTTTTTATTTATTTAAAAATGCACAATTGCAAAAAAATTGCCTTTTGAAATACATTTCTTTATAAGCACTAAGAAATTTTATGTAGCAAGAAAGTGACCAGACTTCTCCAGATACTCATTTTTGAGCTGAGCTTCCCTGGAAGCCATGGCTCCAAGGAAAGCTGCAGTGGAACCAGAGAGGTTCAGGCTGAACTCTGGGAAATACTAAAGAAGCTGGTATAAATAACCAAGCTGGTTGGCATGGGAATGGTGGGAGCAATTTGGTGCCTCCACGACATTCTCCTGCTGATTTGAATTTCCCCCATCTCTCCTGCGAGCACAGCCTCAACTTTTTGCTGCAAAGCCTCAGTAAAATGGCACCTTGCATTAATGATACCAACCATATTCACAGCAATTAATGGCTTTTCTTGGTACCCTATAAAATATTCCCAGATTTGCCAGGAAGTAGCTGAAGATAGCACTGCAGTTTTCCTTAAAGTAGAGAAAAGTAGGTTAAAAAAATCCACTAAAAGCATATAGATGTACGTAACCCTCTAACCCTAATCTTAGTTCAAGAAAATTAAGGATTGTAAGCTTTCCTTAAGAAAATAAACAGGCCCAGGCTGCATTTGAACTGTCACACACAAATCTATACATTGGCACGAGCCCCTGTGACACGTGGAAGCGGCACTGGAGCAGCACAGGCTGAGATTTCCTCTGGAGCACCGAGTGCAGCCCTGCTCCTCCCGACAGGCACATGGAATGGAGACACTGGAACGTGAATCCACGGCTGTTCCTAAAGCAGTGAGTATTTCCATTGACAGTAATGAAACAAATCATTGATTCAATGAATGAATTTAGCTGGTTGACAATTTTCATGCAGTTAAAGATGATGACTCCTTCAGATCAGGTTGAGATTTTATAAACATTCACATTCTGTAATGAGCTTTCACAGTTTGAGAGAAGGGGCTGATCCTATGCAGAATTCCATACACAAAGCATTTCGTTTATTTTTAAAAAATTTTCCAAGTGTTCAAAACACTGCTGAAGTTGCACCGATAGTACCCGACGTACTATTGAATGTGTAAAAGTCTCTGCACCAAAACTGAGTTGGCTTTGCTAAACACTGGTTTTAAACAAGAACCTGGAGGTGAAGAAGAACCATTCCAAAAGGGAAAAATGAGGGTAAGGAGCAATTCTCTGCAGGAGCAAGGCTGGTTGGGGTTTGCTTGGCATGTTTGTCTCCTTTTCCCCAGGCTCATGTTTAACTCATCTCTGACAGAGAAATGCATCAGCAACATACTCTTTCAATTAAAAAAAAGAGATATCATGAAACAAAAGTGTTTCCCACCCCCCAACCCTTCCCAGTTCCTAAGTCTGAAGAGGAGGAAATTAATAAAAACATAAATGGCTGCTTTAAAATATACCAAGTAAAAACTGAATTTCCTATTAACCATTTGCAGAAGAGGCAAAGTAGCAGTTACACAAATTACACAAAATCTATGGTAATTCTTACATTAGTATAAAGTGATTTCACTGAAGGAATTATTTCAATATTTCACATTACAGTTAAGATAGAAGGTCTGGCAAGGGCCGAGCCCTCGGTAATAGCGGCTATCCTAGATTACACACGACAGTTTTAAGAAAGGACCCTTAAATGATCTACATCCATAACAGTATTGGCCTTAAAAATAAAAAATAAAAAGAATCACTTGCAATACCTCACAGAATCTTCACGTTAAAGCACGACCACCTGTAAGAGTCCTTGTCAAATAACCTGCAAATGCTGGAGCCTCTGCTGCGAGTGCTCAACCTCCCACCTGTGTGACCTGGCACCAGTCGCTTTCAGCTGAGAAAGAATTCAAGTAAGACTGAGCTGTGCTGGCGCAGCACTCATGTGCTCGAGGTCCACACGTGCATTTGTTTGGCTATTTGGTGCACGTAACCGATGTCAGGCCTCTGATCTGGGTCGGGGTATATGCACATGCTCACCAGCTCCCGCAGCTGCAAGACAGCAAAACAGGCACACGTGAGTGAATCCGCTGCTGTCTTCCTGGAAAAGGCTGCAGGAATGTCTGCCCAAGCTCTGGAGGCCGCACCAGGACGGGAACCTCTTTTATGCAGATACTGCTGGGCAGATTGCAGGCATGTGTCTGTCTCATGTCTGTGTGTCCCACCTCCAGAAGAGCCAGGAAGAACTTTTTCCACCAAATCTTCACTAAAGATTTAAATTTTTCCTCACACCAGATTTTACATGGTGCAGGAGGACCCAGCCTGTGCATCCAGGGCTAGGGGGAGTGTGGGACAGGAGCAGGACACAGATGAAGGAAGGAAGGAAATCCGAGATGTGACTGAGGTGGGAGGTGAGGAAGGACCTGCCCGTGAAAGGGAGCTGAGGAAAGGGGGAGCCTGAGCAGAGCTCTCGGAAGCAGCAGCTGTGCTTCCCACACCAACCCCGGCACTAAACCTGCTCAAGCCTTTCGGTGTAACAGCACTTGTGTATCTTAAGCTACTGGACACAGCTATGAGACCCTGGTGCTTCCTAAAAACCTTTATGAGGAAGAGAAACTGGTCATTGATTATGTTTAATAAATAAAATGCAGAAGGGCTGGAGTCTCCCCACCTCCCAGCCCTCTTTATTGTGCACATGAAAGATTGTAGCTTTTAATTATACAGACACTGAAAGCTGCTCGTACCCCTGAGGCACCAGGAGAAACAGCCTTGAGCCTCTGATCTTCTCACATCCTCCCAGTAGCCACAGTGCCAATTATTTTAACGGTAATTAAAAGCACGGCCATAGAGCTATCAAGCACACGGCTGCAGCTGCATTAACGAACGTACCCGAGGTTTCCAGCTCTGGATGGAGCGAGGCCCAGTCCTTGCTCCCAACCCAGACCCGCTGCCTGGCCCTGCCCCATTCTCTGGTGACTGACCAGCTCAGGGCAGGGACATTGCTGCCTTCAGAACCCTGAGCCCCCAAAGAGTGAGCACGTATGTCACCCCTGACCACAGGACTCCCACGAACAACTGACAATGCTTCCAGAGCTCTGCCCAGGGCCTGTGCTTCAGTACCATTTGTCCAAATGGTAGCTGTGCTCCCCTGTGAATGCAGCACTGAAACACAGCCCAGGCAGCTCTGTCCTCACAGGCATTCACCAGCACCTGCAGGAACCAGTGCGCCGAGCCTGGATCAGCACCGCCAGCCAGCAGCTCCAGTTACCAGCAAATTTGTTCCCAATATAGAAAACCAATCCTGGCTGGATCTCAGCTCCTCCTCCAGCTTCCAGCAGCATGCAGTTGCTCACAGGAGGGTCTGGACAAAAGGCCACAGAGAAGAGGAACATCCCTGAAAGGAAACTAAAGCAGGGGCTCTGCCCTAAGTTGTTCCTCTTTGTTGTGCCAAGGAAGTGCCACACTGGATGCTGTTCGTGGTGGAGCCCTAATTCCCTGTTTGTGCTGTTTCAGTGAGCACCAGCAGCAGCCGAGGAGCTGCAGCCACAGGCACAGCCTCCACCAGCATCCTGTTAATAGTGCATGAACCATCTGGAGTTCTGTGGGACCTGGCGCCTTTGAGCTCTGAACCATCCTTCTCACCCTGACTGTATCACTGCACTACACACACTCTTTAGCACTGCCAGAGGGAAGCAAACAGACAGTAATTGTAAAGACAGGAAACACATCTGTCAACTTACACTAATTCCTGCTGCCAACAGGCAGATCCTGAAATGCAAGCTGCAGCAGCACGGCAAAGGGATGCACAGAGCCGGGCGCTGCTACGGAGCTTGAGGCGAAAAAATTTTAAAATTCACTTTTACAGACCAGTTCTCAAAGCATCGTTTTGCACGAGTTACTTGGCAAGGAAAAACAAAGCAAAAAAGTAAACTGTGGTGCAGGGTCCCTCCCAGGGCGGGGGCCAGACCGGCTGCGCTCGGTATTTCCCGGCATCCTGCCTCCTCCTCAGGATGCTGAGGTAGAGTGAAACAAAAGAAAAACCCCACGGGATATAGTGAACATTTAAAATTCCATTAGCCATTTCCTTTCAAATAGAAGGCAAACATAAGGAATGAGGAAGCTAAGGAAAACCAGCTGCTTTGTCTAGGTGAGGCAGAAAAAAGTCAAGCTCATCTCAGGAGGCCCCGAGGAAACGCAACGTACGTCTGCAGCTCGGGGAGCAGGAACTGGGACAGTGGGGTTTATGCACTGGTTCAGATGCTGCTCCCCATCCCTCATGTTCAGACACAGAAACCCAGATTCAAAAAGCCCCCGTGCAGCTGCTGTAGAAGTGCTCATTGCATTAAACTAAATGGCTTTTCTTCTTTTTCTTAAAATGAATCCTTCCCTGCTTTGTCACACACTGAAGACCTCATAAACAAACATATCAGTGCTCTTTTACAAAATGTTTTATGGGAAAGGAAGCAAGGAGAGGGCTTTCCCATGGCTCACCGCTGGCTTCTGCCAGCATCACAGACTCAGTTTCACAATATTCCCCACATTAAGAAATCTTTTTTGTTTTGATTTAGCTTGTCAGTATTCAGACACCACAAAAGTAATTTCCTCAGGGTATCCAGGACCCCCTGGCCATCCCCTGTTCTTCCCTGGATGTGGGGGGTTCTCCTCTTGGGTTCCCTTTCTCTGTGCCAGCAGGAACTTCACTGCATCTCCCCATTCCCCTGCAACCACGCTCCCAATTTACCTTTTCAGAATAATGTTCAGCTGGAAGAGGTGGGTAGTCACATTGCTCTATTTTTTGGCAAAGAGAAAACAGGTTCATTTTATCTCCATAGAAGGGACTTTGCAGAGCTGCCATCTGGAGAGAAAAACACAAAACATTTCAGAAGCACAAAGGATTTGAGAGCCCTCGGTGCTGCCGGTTTGCAAGAGCCAATTTTGTTCTCTGCCAGTGAGCAGAGCAAGGGATGCTGCTGCTCCCAGCCTGCCCCAGCCCAGGCTGCTCCGAGATCCCAACAGCTCTGCAGCCCTCTGCTGCCAGGCTCTGCCAGGCTTCCCAAGAAAAATACCCCAAGAAAGAGGATGCTCAGACCACCAACCCATCAGTAAGAAATCAACTGGCTCTCAGACAACTCTGAAACCCTCTCAGATAACAATCATCTCTCTCTATCTGTGGACATTTAGCTGCTTAGAATATGAAGGATCTTGTAAGCATGAGCAATGCATTTCATCTTTTAAAAAAAACCCAAAACAACCTCAAAACAAACATATCTCCTGCCAGAAATCTGCTACTTAGAAAAGAGTATCCCAGGCAGATTTGAGAATGAAACTACTGAAAATGTTCCTCATCAATGTGGTCTTTCTCCTCTTTCAGTTTCATCCCGAGGCCAGCTGAAGTTGATGCTCCTCACCCCACTTTAAGGGGGTTATTTGATGATTAATGGTCTGTTGCTCATTACCTGTGCAGTGAAAGTGTCGGGAGAACGCTGGCTCCTTCTGACACACACTGAGCTCCCAGCAGAACTGAAGAGAGCCAATACCAAATCCTCCAATCTATTGCCCCACGGTGAGGAACCAAGATTGATGGATTATTAGTGATTTGGTGACAGAGAAGCTGTTTTGATGAGGGCAGGGGTTGAAATGCTGGGTTTGGGCTGGATTCCCAGAGGCACTGCAGGAAGGGGCTGCAGCCAGGGGCTCTCACCAAAACCTCACCACCACTAACACACATCCAAGTGCTGAGCACGCAGGACACACCAAGATAAACCACCCTTGGTTTAAAACATACACCTGTCTTTTAAAGAACTTGAAGTTATTCTGTTTCTCCTCACTCCTCATCACTACAATCAGTAGTGACACTAAGTTACTCCTCACAAACCCACAGACCTGAGGGTGAAGAGTCTCCTGACAGGATCCCGAAGAGCCCCAGCGCCGGGCGAGAGCATTTGGAAGGTTTTGAAGGCAAAAGGTGAAGTATCACTGTTACTTCATTACTGTCATGACAGTAGCAGGCAAATCAGTGGGAGAAAAATTTCAGAGTCCCATTAGAGACTCCCCAGTTAGGATTGATAGCAAACTGCTCAATCAGTGAAAACAAACTGGAGAGCCCAGCACGGACTGTTCCAGGGAGAGCACTAATGGGGGCATTAGGGAAAGCACAGAAAGCAGGCAAGGGTTAAACAGGGTCTCCAAGATCTCAATACACGCATCAATAATGCCAGTGAGGTTGAGAGGGATTTTCCAATTCCCATTAACTTTTCATTCCAGGTTTAGTTAAGTGCTCATGTGCAAAAGGGGAGGAATGAAAAGGAAGCACTGTGGGGTTTGGGATAGTAAATGCAGGGAATTAAAGTGGAAAGAGAGAGCACCCAGTTGTGACTACAGCAGTCAGGGCTGCGGGGCCATGACCACAGGCACTCCAAGTATCTCACTAACTACAGTTTGTGATGCTACGTTGGGGTTTGCTCCTGACATTTTGATTAGCGCAATTACCCCAGGCCAGCCAGATCTCCATGGAAAACGCCCACCACGCAGCATGACTGGTTCAACATCCAGAGATGGGAATCCCTGTTAGTGTTTAAATTGATCATCTTGCCAGAACTGCTGAAGTCATTGCTTGTAGCTACATTCTGGGAATTAACAACTTATTTTTATCCCCTCCAAGTTATCTTGCTGACAGATATCTACAGCAAGTGAGGGATGAAGACAGTTACTACTATATTGATAAGATTTAATAAAAATCACTGTATGATTATCAATGTCAAAGTTAAGTGGTGCTATGTGGCATCATGTCCCAAAGCCCTCAATGTTCCCTAAGTGGATTCCAGTGGACACACGTGTCTCTGAAGGCAATTTTTACATTAAATCTCTCTGCAGCTTATCTACACAATCTATCTGGAGAAATATCAGAAGTGACTCATACGCAAACAAGCATCCCTTCCTTACTTCTAAGCCAAATGGAAAAACACTCTCCTTACAAGACATTAGAGCAGATAAAACAGTTCCTTCAAAGAGACACAGATCTGATGCTTAATTTTCCAAATTCTAGAAAGTTTAAGAAGTCAAGTAGCTGTTTAACTACTGAACGTAAAATTCGTACCTGTCCAGTCCTCCCTGGAATCTGCAATAGCTCCTGTTCCCTAAGTTAAGGCTTACCTACGTAGGAAGGAAATTCAAAAACGCTTCACATGCCAAATCTTTCAGATGTTACTGTAGTACTGCTACTCCTACCAGAGAATTATGTTTAGTGTGCAATTAATTCAGCTTCTTGAAATACAAGGAGTACCAAGACTCCTGTGCCATAAGGGGACCATATTGCCTGCAACAAAAACATATCTTAGCACAATGCTAAATATTTCTCTCTGCATAAATCTGGAATCCCATCTCCGGGAGCTCAGCCTGGAGTGACTCAGAGCAAGGCGGCACTGCAGCAGCACCCGGGGAGTGGGGTCCAACTGGGGCTGCTCCCAACAGACCTGGCCAGGCCAACACCCCAGGGCAGGCCACAGGCCTCCACTCAGAGCCTTACAGATGTTAGGGGAAAATTTACTTTTATCCTGTTTGTTTCATCAACCAGCTGAAGTCCATGCTCAGCTATAGTAGCTTTCACATCTGATGTGCTCACAAAATGAATTACATTTCTGTTTACTCTCTAATTCCATGTGATTACCAGAAGTTGTATTGAGAAGCAAAATGTCACCAGTTCCCATAATTTGTTAACCACAGAGGATGTGAGCAATATTCTTGACTAAATATCCCAGGGATTTTTAATTCTCTGGGCTGGATAAAGGCTTTCTAAATGTTGGCATGCACTGTCATTTGAACTGGAAGAAGCATCCATCTATAAAAAGATTTAGATTAGATTATAAAGGAGTACAAGACTGTTTGATACCCTTTGATCCCTGCTAGAAATGAAATCACAAAACCAGAAGCACAGTTACAAAATCATAGCACTTATTTTCAAAATACATGTAATAGCTTTTAAGAACCAGTTGCACACTGGGCAGTTCATCCAAACGTGTCTGCTCTGGGTCTGTGCCTCAAGCTGTAAGACACTGTACAATTAGAAAAACTTCCAGCCATAACATAGTAGTTAGAGACACTGATTTCACATTAGATAAAACCTCTCTTATTCTTTATTGGAAGTTACCAAAATTAAAATACCACAGTTGGTCAGAATTCCATCTAAGAAACCAGTAACCTGCATTCAAATGAATTTGCTATTTCCAAAACAAATGCAGTCAGGAAAAACTCTGATTATGCTGCCCTAAGAGAGCTCTGCTCCCAGCAGGAAGGAGGGAGCTGGCTTTCCATGGCTTCATCCTCCATATCTGCTGTGACCTAAATTAACTTTGTGCAAGTGCTGGATGGCACAGCCCCTTCGTTCGTGCTCAGAAAGTGCACGACGAACACAAAAGAAGTCAGCTTTTTCCAAGGATTCTCAACAAGTTGACTACAGGCAGCCTGACCTACTCAATTCCTGTCCCGAACTGTGTGGTTATGGAAAACCCAGGGGAAAAAGTGAGAAGATACTTGCCTCATACAATAAACAGCCCAAAGACCAGATATCAGACTTGAAGTTATAGCCGTTCTCATGTATTCGCTCTGGGGACATGTAGTAGGGAGTTCCCACTGCAAAAACAAACAAAGCAGGGGTTATTGTCTTACAAGTGACTGTGCAACCTGTCTCATACACAGAGAGACTTCATTAAAGGATCAGGTGTAGCACAAAGAGCTGATTAAACCCAAATATCATCACATACAGAGCAGAGAATGGTGAACGTTGTTGAAAATATCTTCTGCATTTCTGACATTTCAGAAATGCTTTGTTTCCCTTCCAGGCTCCCAAGAACCTTCAGAGTGTCTTGGATGGCCAGAGCCACTGGCAGGGATCATCCCCTTGGTTCACCAGCTGCACTGGGTGTCATGGCCATGGCACCAGAGCAGGACTCTGGTGTGGGGCCAGCACACCCCTGAGTGTCCACCTGCCAGGGCACAGTGTCACAGAGTGACCCACGGGGGACCTCTGCCAGGTCACCAGGCCCTGCAGGGGACACACTCAGCCCAGCACCAGCCAGGAATGCAAAACCTGTCTGAAAAAACCAAGATAATCATTCCAAACTTTAAGACCCTGCTCCAACTTGCAGCTTTGTCAGAAGCTGGGGGATTTCTATGTACTTTCACAAGTCTGTATTTTATCAAAAGAAATTTACTTAGTATTTTGGACAGAAGTTACAGGAAATTATTAATAAATTCCTTACCTCAAAAAGGTTCTTTTTTAAATCCTAAATAAGTTTCAGTTGTGGTAGTGAAAATACAAGACATCCTGGCAGTCTCAACTACATCAAATAATCCTCAGATACATCATTTATTAAAACATCCAAGGACTGTATATGCTCTTTTCTCCTGCTTCCCCTGCTTGTCCGTCCCCTGTCAATTTTTTTTTTTCCTTTTGGCATTCCAGTGTATCCTTCTCCTAATTAAGGACCTTTCTTCACAAGATGGCAAATGTTTAATTTGCCTGTAACATTCAGTTTACAATTTCTCCATTTGAAATGCTGCCTGAAGACAGCTGCAGGACTAATAAGCAGCTGAAGGATGGTGCTGGAGGTGGAAGAACAGGCACCACCTTCCTCAGCATTCCTATGGAGGGATCTGCACACTGTGGGGAAAAAAATGAGTTTTAGAGCACAAAGCAACAGCCTCGAGAGGCAAAACCCAGGCCCTGGCACCTGCACAAGTGACCCAGCACAGAGAAGGTAATTTATTTGGACCGCCCCAAGATGTTCAGCAATCAGCTGCCCTGTGTGATGAACTCAGCTCATGCTTTCAGGTCATTCACTTTAGAAATTACTTCCCTTTCAATGTGAAGAGTACCCTAATGAGAAGTTACATTTCTGCAAACTCTATACAAATGACAACACAGGAGAAGTAACACACGGAGATTACTTTGTTTCCATGCTCAGGAGGAGCAGGTGAGACTGGCACAGCCCCAGACCTGGCTGCGTTTAATTGCCCGTGAAAGGCCCCTGTGTATGGGGGAGACCAGAGTCCTGCTAGTAGTTCATCATTTTTACTAGACTACACAGAGTAACTTCCTGGGACACCAGGAGCAGACAGGACTCATTCAGAGGCTTTCCATGGCTCTGTCCCATGTGCATGCAACATCCACACGATGGACAGTTCAGCTCTCCAAGTAATTCGCACACAGCTGCCAGGTTTCTGTACAAGAACTGACTTGGCTGGGATAGCACTGATTCATTCTCCTGCTTAAAAATATGCAGCTGCAGAAAAAATGGTGATTCATTCCAGGAAGTTGTGGGAGACACTTCTGGAAGTCCCCACTGAGCAGCAGTGTAAGACACCTCCCTACCTGCAACTCCTCCTCACTGCTGCTCTGCCAGCCGTGCCAGGAGCCTCGGAGCACAGGGCTGGCAGGAGGAGCACCAGCACCAGCCCCACTTCTGCCCCCTCCGGCCCCCGAGCTCAGCGGTGCCGGTGCCAGGGCCCCGGAGCCGCGGCTGTTCTGGCACTCAGTTATTCCAGGTCACTGCGTGGGCACCTCGGAGCAAATCACAACGTGTGGGCTCCTGAGGCAGGCCCTGCTGCCGTGGCAGCAGCTCTGCTGGGCAGCCCCACTGTCGCTTCAGATCAGGGCTCCCCTGGGCGCCGTGCCAGCGGTGACAGGGCTGTGACAGGGCTCGGGGCACGGCTCAGCGCGTCACCGGCCCGCATCGGGGCACGGGGCTGCTCCAGCCCATTAATGGCTCCGGGAGCGCTCCACGCCTCAGCTCGTTCCGTGGGTCCACCTTGCACATTTACCTATCATTACTGTAGTCTTGTCAGCAAATGTACAAACAAGCAGGTCTCTGCGTTTCAAAACTGATGCATTAATTTTTAAATAACTGTCATGATAAAAGACTGACAAGGCCAATTCTCTTTATGGCCTGTCCAACATTACGTGGGAATCTCCTGTAATGAGCATCTTCTAGAAAACTGCACAAGGCTTCCAGTGCAATCAGTCGGGGCTCGCCATTGCATCCCATTAGTCAATTTGACAAGAGCAGTCTAATCGGAGACTATTAATCAGAAACTTTCCTCAGCATTTGCCCTGCTGAAAATACAAAATATTGCTCAGATTCAACGTTACTCACCAGGTGGTAGAGTAATGCATTTGAAGTTATAAAGGTCACAAAACCATAGGGAAGATTATGGTTAAGGAAGGAGCTTCCTGCTCTGCTCCTGGACACTGGAACCCTTCACTTGAACATCAGCCACTTCAGTGATGCTAGAGCATTCCTGCTCTCCCATCACTGCCCATGGGCAGCTACAACAGCCCTGGGATAGCTGCAACAGCCAAGGTAGGGAAATGCTAATTATTCCCAGTTAAGATTAGGAGCAGTCTCATTTCACCAGGAAAACACAAAGGCAAAGATGGCAAAGTTATTCCAGGAATGAAATTCAAATTCCATTCCTCTCACATGTGCAAACACGGCTCAGCCATGAACGATGCTTCCTGTGAAACTCATCTCTAGCTGCTCCTGGGCACAACCAATAGAAATCTGATTCATACTTTTAGGAGGCTCTCTCAGAGTCTCATTCACTGCGTTTGATGTAACCCAGACAAGCCTTGCACAGCAGAGGCTCTCCCACACCTTTACACAGACTGCATTAGACTGAAACCAGTGCAGAATATTTCCAGATATTTTAATAGGCTGTGTACATTGAGGCTTTTTGAATGCCTCCATAAAAAACAAAAAACTGCCCAGTTTTCAAATAGTAAAGGTTTTCCAGAACTATTAGCTTAGCTTTAACATGAGCAACACTAGTGCATGTTGCATGAACACACATACAGCTGAGAAAACACCTGAGTATGTTTTAGTGCTACCTGGTGGGAACACAGCAGGGAAGCAATTCTGCTGGAAAATGAGTCTGGATCTCTCACCTGGCTCACCCTCTCCATCCACACTCGGAGGTTACCAAGAAAAATGTACAGCATTATTTAAAAGGAGTCGCGGTCTCAAGTATCCCTTTCTAAACTTTTGCATTCTTTGGGGTGTATTTCCAAAAAGGCAGCTCAGGTCTTCTCCCAGGAGAACGTGGGAACTAGCTGAGGTAAAACTGTGGTCAAACACACTCAAATAGACTTTAAATTCCTTCAAATCTCAGTGAGGCGCCCCCACAAATTTTCACAAAGGAAAGAAAACCAAAAAAGCAGATGAAATCTACTTACTCTTAGATAAAAATAATAAATATTTTGTGCATAATATTGCAGCTGTTGTTACAAGACCTGTTGCCCTAAGCTCTATTTTTTTTTCATTATTATTATTGAATCACACAGCCCTACCAAACTCATAGTTCAGTGGTTGGGCTGGGTTTTTTGGTTGGCTGGTTGGGTTTTTCACATGTAAATAGTACAATCTACCTGCAGCAAATCTGCATCTCCCTTTTCTTCCACAAAGACTGTATTAGAGGCAAGCCAAAAGGCCAGAACTCCAAACACACACAATATTGGCTGGTGACGTTTTCAGTGGATTTCTTGTGTCCACTTTTTCTTACTAAGTCCTGATTACCAGCCCCTCCAAGCCCTGGGATTTTGTTTCAGATGGCAAACTGGCTTGGCAAGCAAAAGAAAGAAAAAAAGGCAGACAAATGGTCCATTTATTGAAGAGCTCTTCAGTTCCTCACTGTTCACCCTCACATCCAAGCAGGAACCAGAAGGAACGTGTAACACCCCATGTACTCCAATCCAGGGCTATTGGCATGTTCTAAACTGGGAGGATTTGACTTACGTGAATCTCCCAAAAGGAAAATCTGCTCCAAGTATATTCTTGTCCAAGAATAAATAATAAATCATCTGCTCCAAAACAAGACTATTCTGTGTAAAATTTGTTTCTTTTGGGGCTTGGTTGGTTGTTTTTCTTATTCCTCTTGTTTCTTCAAAATGTAAAGCCAGTCAGAAGCTCTGGATAATGCCAAGTTTATTTGGCTAAAAATGGACATTATACCAGTTGTCAAAGAAGTTATCCATTGTAATATTAATGGAAATTCTCTGTATTTATTACAGCTCCTATTAAAACAAGATCTACCAGCTTAATGTTAAGTTTGCCGAAGTCTGAAATTAGGGAAGGATGGTGAACCACCATGTTGTAACAAGTAGTAAAATTCACCTTAGCTATGCCCAGTACCTTTAAAACTAGAATTTGCTGGTAAGGCTCGTACAGGAAGAGCTCTTCCCTATGGAAAAGCATCTCCTGTCTCCTCTCCAGGGAAAAGGGGCAGTGGCAGTCGAGGTGGTGCCCTGTGAACTCCCGCAGCCCCAGCTGGTTCCTGCTGCCTCTCCCAGCACCACGGGAGGCTGGAGGTGTCCGTGCTGCCCTCTGGCAGGTGTGCCCGTGGAGCTTTTCCAGGGGCCAGGGCTTTCCCTGCCCCAAGGTCTCCCGCTGCCCCGGCGCCGCTCCCGGCTCCCGCCGGCGCTCGGAGCTCGGCGCTCGCCGGCATCTCACGAGCTGTGTACAGGCAAATCTTTCATTTTTCTTTCATTACCCCGGCATGTACTGTCACTTAATTTTTATGTATGCAATCCTTCCTGACAAATATGATCTGCTGCCTGGTAATTCATCTGACGTTCATTCTGTTCCTTGCTCTAATTACGGCTCCGTTCCCGCCGCGGCGGCGGGCGCTGCCGAGCCCCTGCTACACCTGTCAGCCGGGTCGGGACTGCCTGATGCCCTTTCATGCCAGTCTGCTGCTAGCAAATACAAGCAAAGGGAGAAATGAGATGAATATATTTGCATAAGCCGCACGCTCGATTCATGGGTCAGCAGCCAGAGAGATGATGGTGCAGGGCGGTTGCCGGGGCAACGCAGCACCAGGAAGTGCCCGGGCTCGGCCGCGCCGGTGCCCGCGCCGGTGTGGGGTGTTCGTCCCTCACAGCTCCTTCAACAAATGTCTTCATTCAACCAAACCCAAGATCAGTCCATTTCCTGCTGCTACAAAACCTCTATCTCTGGCAAATTATCAAAAAAATAGAAAGAAGCTTCACGTCCGCATATTTTTTGATTGTTAAAATACTCTTTTTCACTTGGATCCAAGAGCTGCTGGAAATGGTGACGTGTCCATCCCTCCCACAACATCTCCAGTCTCACTCACTGCTGCTCCCTCACTGTCCTGCACCTCTCACCTGTCTCCAGGACGCTGGTGATGCGAGGAAGGGCAGGGTTTGTGCACTGGGGGCTGAGCTCTTCCTACTCCAGCTTTCTCAATTAAGAGAGAGCAGCCCTGGTAAAGGTCACAAGCTTGGCTTACATGTGCAGCCAGTTTCCAAGCCCCAATTTATTCTTATTAATATAATAAGTGCAGCAGTCAAACTGGATAAGATCATATAATTAGACATGATCGTATTTTGGCCTGTTCAGATGATGTGACTCTAACTTCCTGTGAAGAGGATTTATTTTCATCTATTAAGTACGGTGGAGATATATCCTAGGACAGCTTTTGATACAAAGGGAAAGCTGAAATCTTCTATTTTTTTGAAAGCAAACTACAGAAATGCTCCTATTTTTTACGCACACACAAAACAAGGCAGGTATTTTCCTTCCTTGTGCACTGAGAAGCCCAGTGCTGTTGGCCAGTATTAGCAATGAAATTTGTTCACATCTAAGAAAGGATTCAGCAAGACACACTCAGTGGAGGACATTGCACAAACACAAATAGTGAAACAAATATCGTGTGTTCCAAAGTCAACTGAGAGACATTAGTTTAAAAGAGCTTAAATATTGCACCAAAAGCCAAAGTTCCTTCACTGCTGTAAGGGACTCAAAAATTCAGACCCATTAATAAAAATGGAAAATCAGCCACCTCTCAAGAGGTTACAGACACAATTATGAAATACTTTATACTGTAAGACTTAAAGAATGAACTGCATAACTGTGCAATTTTTTATAGCATTGGAATTAATGTTAACAATAAAAATGAGGAAGACAACCTTGAGATATGTGGAAGATATGAAAAGAAGACAGATGTTGAAAGCATAAGCCAGATTTCAAGTGAAGTCCCTTTTTGGAAGAGATGAGCCATGAGGGCTCACCCATGTCGGGCAGGCACAGCCCCAGCCAGGGCAGAGCCCTGACCAGCAGCTGCTGTAAGAGGTGTTGGGGGTAAAGCTGAATTCCAGCAAGCGCAGCGCACGCAAAGGTGGAAAAGCTGCACTTGTTACATTTGCTGTAAAACCCACACCAGGCCAGGCCTTCCAGAAAAACAGTAACAAACGGATTTTAAAACAGAAGATACCTCTTAATGCCCACGATGAGCATTTAGAACACACGTGGCTGGAAATGCAGTCCCCACCCCCTGACTCCCACTCGTGTCACCGTGGCAGGACGGCCACGCTGCGTTTGAACATCAGAGCTGGCAGCGCACGCCAGGCCCTGCTTAACGAGTACCAGCTTACCTAAGGAATGTGCTGCCGTGGTTTTAGAACTAAAAAACCGGCCTAATCCAAGATCTCCCAGCTTCACCACCCCTGTGGCTGTTATAAACACGTTGGCTGGTTTTATGTCTGCAAGAAGAAAAAGGTAAAAGGTCAAAGCCACAAAAGGTTATTTGGTTCTAATGCTGCAATAGAAGCATCGCCCGGAGCGCTCGCGGTACAAAGAGGCTCGAGCAGAACCGTGTTTCTTTGGAGCTTTGATAGGCTCAATCTTCCAAGGCTTCGAGCTCTGCACAGACACAAAAATCAGAGTGTACTTCCCAGCACACAAGAAATACCTATGAGGGAAAATGTCGGAAACGGCTCAACAGAACAGAAGCAACCTCTTTAACTGCTGGAAATCAAAGGAACGAGCCCAGCTCTCTTTGGGAATGATCTCTTTCCACAGGAAACTGCACTGCCCACCACCATCCCCTCATGCAAAGGGTAATTACTGTTCCACATATACGTAAATTCTGGGCTCTACACAGCCCAGTGGGTTCATGGAGGGTAGAGATCACTACAAGCCCAGTTTCCCAAGCAGTCATGTCAGGACTGAGTTAGAGGCTCTTCCCTCACATTAGAGCAGACTCAACCTGAGAGACTCCACATTTCAGCCACCAATTACAGACCTAATTCAGGTACAATTGATACACTGCATCAGGGGATGCATAACAGAGCAAAAATGATATCACACTGCTGAAAAATATATGGAAGAATTCCCTCCTTCAAAGGAGCAAGGAAATAACAAGCAGCCAAGATGGGTGTTGGTGCCTTTGGGGAAATTTGCATTTCCTGAGTCCAGTCCTTCCCAAAGCACTTCACTGACACTGAAAGCAAGAGTGTAATTTTTGGATAGACCTCAAAGTTATAAGATGTTCTGAGACAAGAGATTCAAAAATAATTAATGAAAATAGAGAACAGGTTATGAGAGTGTGGGACATATTTGTATTAATATTTCAGAAAAGCCTGCAAGACAGGAAAACTCTTCTCAACTCTCTAAGGTCACAGCTAATATAATGAAGACTATTTCTTAGAGTTCACTGTATCCAGGAGTCTCAGCATTTTATTTCTGACACTTTTCTAATGGCAAGTTTGACACTTCTACTTAATATCAGTGTCTGGAATACAAAGCAGCTCATCTTCCTAATACCACACTCACTTCGGCCTGAATGCTTTAACAATGAGGCAGAGACAGAAGGAGAAATCCATCTCGCAGGCTCCAGCCTCTCTAAACATGCATTGGCTGAACATCAGCATAATTGTTTTTGAATGTAGGCGCTTACTAATTGGAACATTATATTATTATTCAGTGAAAAGAGACTGAATTAATGTTACCTCTGTGCATCACCCTGCGGGAGTGCATGTGTTCCACTGCACTGCATAACTGCACAAAATATTTCCACACCGTCCTTTCTGGGATTAACCGTTTCTGCTTTTTAAAATACTGTGGGAGGAAATAAATAAAAGATCAGTGAAAAAGCAACATATTTGACTCGTTCCTGGAATTGTGTTAGTCAGCTGCAGGTTGCTCATGTCTTCCAGATCTGCAGCTGCATGACTTTTCTTCTGATTAGCTTTTAACTCCTCCTCTCTGTGTGGAAACTTCGTTGCAGTTCACTAATTAACAACTATTATGAAAAATACGCTTAAATAGGTTTGACATTTTTGAATGGACACAATTATGATTAGCATTAATCTCCTTAATTACCTTGCAAAACATATTTAATGCCTCAAAACAACAAATGTCTCAAATATTTTGCCTTAAGAAACAAAAGACCATTAAGAACCCCCTTGTAAACATTCACTATTGCATTGTCTGATAACAAGGATAAGGAAATCTGCTTCCCTTTTTTAAAAGATGGCCAGAGCATCAATAAAGTATCCATGTTTCTTCTGTGATCAGGTAGAATAATATATTCTATTTCATGCATAATGGGAATGCTAAATGAACTGCACTCTCTAGTGAGACAGACACTCCTGATCGGCTGGGTGTGTTTGGGCAGCGCCGAGCGCAGCCGGCTCCGGGTTCCAGGGACCTCTGGGTGCCCCAAAGCTCTCAGAATAATGGGAAGCACAAAGCAGCACCACAGAGTGCAGCACGGCCCTGGCTCCCTGCAATACTGAAGTCTTCTTCAACCCACTACAGGAATAAAGAACCAGCTGCACACTTCAGTGAAGGCCAAACATTACAGACCTTCAGCTGCTCTCCTTCCTTTTCAGGAGGGCACACCAGCCGTGTCTGGCACCGCACCCAGGCATCCCAAAACTGCAGGGCTCGGATTGTTGGTCCCTGGCTTCTCACTGAGCCAGCTCCACAGCCAGAGCATTAACAAAATACACTTCTAACACTTCCAGAGGTTTCCCCCGGCTCCTCATGCCCTGGCACACAGGGTGTCCCTGGGAGCGCCGCACACCTCCTGCCTCGCCGCAGCTGCACTGCACCCGTGAGAATTCCCAGCTGCAGCAGCAATAAAGGAAGGGAATGGCTTGCTGCCCCTTTCTGCATCTCGTGCTTTCCCCTCTCAGCACTGACATCTGATGTCCGTTGTCACATTCTCTATTTTATGTGAAATGCTGTTACCAGTTCGTGTTTGACTCAAGCAATGGCAAATTTTCTTTTGCAGATCATCTGTGAAGGGGCACGACTGTGCAATTCCCCAGGCAGCAAATCTGACAGATTGCAACAGTCTCAACCCAAAACTCGAGAGAGAGCACAGAGGAATTACAGAGGGTGAGGGAGAAAGTGTTATATACACAATAAAATTATTTAATTCTCATTAAAATATTTAAGAGTGGATATGCAAGACCACAAGTGATAATTTTCTAAATGTCATGTCCAATAAGGTTCACCTGACATTTACAAGGAAGTCCCAACTCTCCGGTGGGTTTTCCTGCAGCTCTACATCCCTCATAAATAATGCAGGCACCGGGGCGTGACAGAGACAGGCCCTGGGTTTATCACCCTCACACCTTCCGAGGCTTGTCACCACTGTTCCACAGAAAATCCACACAGGAGCTTCAGCTCCCGGGGAGGGGAGAGGGTGACACGGAGGGGCTGGTGAGGAACCTCCCCTGCTGCAGTGGAGCTGCATTTAGGAGGAAGCTTTTGTTCCCTCTTGGGTTTAGGGCTTGGTATTTTTTTTCTTAACCTCTATTAAAAAAAAAAAATTGAATTCCCAGATTTGCACCAATCAAAAAACTTCATTTATACGACCTTGAAAGAAACGAATGTATCTTCTCCGTGCCTGAAATACAGAGGGAACACAGAGCTGGGGCACTGGAAGCCAGCACAGTCCAGCGCTGGGCAAGGCACCAATCTAAGAATCTACCAGTTATGTTTTGTAAAATGTAACTCTTATTAAAATGACATAGAAAGTAATTTAAAAAAATTAAATCGCCAACCCTGATAAGCAAATGAACATATTTGTCAGTATTTTAAACTAAAAACTACAGATGACCAAAAAATACAAATATTTCGTATCATGAAATCTTACCATTTTGTAGGTAAAACTTTTGTAAGCTAAGATTGCAAACTCAAGCAGGACCCTTGCAGAGCCCAGGGTGCTCTCACACAGCCCTAACCCCTGCGCTCACAAGCCTGAGATGAGCTGCGAGTTTCCTAGGAAATGGTGGGAAAAGGGCAAAACCCAGCAGAAGGCCCAAGGAAACAGGGAGGACCAAGGCAGAGCTCCTGCAGGGGCAGAAGGAGCAGCTGAGCTCCCCCAGCTCCCCGAGGCTGCAGCTCCTGGGCTGGGGCTGAGCGCCCTGCCCTCCTCTGGGGCTCAGCCCCCTGCCCTCCTCGGGTGAGGCTGCACGGGGGGATCTGGGGCTCAGCCCCACGAGGCTGCATGGGGGGATCTGGGGCTCAGCCCCCTGCCCTCCTCAGGTGGGGCTGCACGGGGGGATCTGGGGCTCTCCTCAGGCGTGGCTCTGCCACCTCCCTGCTCCCAGCACTCGCCCAGGGGCTCTCCTGTGAGACGAAGCAGATTTTCCTGGATCCTGTAAATTTAGCCATTGACTGTGGACTGAATGGGTAACTTGTTTGACAGCCTTTGGCCTAGTGCCTCATAGCTCTGCTGGCAAAGAAAACAAATCTGTTAATAAGATATTTTAACTGTGACAACAAGGAGGAGGAGAACTTTCCAAACGTTCATTTATGATAATTACAGAATAATGATGGCAAAAACCAGGTAAAACATGGAGAGAAGGTTGAGAGTGCTAACAAACATGATATAACACATCTGTTCTCACAAGGGATGTATGTCTAAAGATTAACATGTCAAAGAAAATATAAAAGCAGGTGGTAACAGCTTAACTAAAGCTGGTTTGCAGCAATACAAGTATTCCTAAGAGCAACATAAAAGAAGAACAAGTACTTGAAACATTTTCTCAAACCCAAATCCCCATAGCAAAGAAAGTCAATACACTTCCTTGAATGTCTTCGGAGTGGCAGACAGACAATGTGAATAGTGAACCCAACAGTAATTAAATGTCCCCATCAATCACAGACTGAGTAAATCAACCTCGCAAATAACACACGTGTCCCACCAGATCACAGACACTCGCTCCCCTCTGCAGCAGTGACCAGAAGCTCAGGGCATGGCCCAGGGTATTTAAAATGCCACCAGACACTTTGGTTCAGGTCTGAAAGCAACCTATGGGTGTGCAAAACTGCTTCTAACCCAGCTGTGCTCACCGCACTGCCTTGGGTCTGCCTAATCCTGGCAGTCTGCAGCACCTCCAGGACGGACACATCCTTACCTTAATCATCTGAGAGAGATCCCCAGCGTCAGCCAGCTCCAGCACAATGTTGAGTTCATTGTCTTCAATAAAAGAATCCAAGTACTTAATGATATTGGGGTGGTTCAGTTGCTGCAGAGGGAGGCAGTGCAAGAGGAACAGTTACAGCGTGGTCATGACAGCTCCCAGACACAACACCTGCACCTCCTGTGACCCACGTGCAGCTCACAGAGGCTGCAGCCACGGCCTGGGCCCAGCTGCTGCACAGAATCCTGGCAGGAACAGCATTTCTCATGGGCACAGCACCTTGGAACTGTCCTCAGCAAAGAGCAATTCCACCCAAACGGAGCGAAACAACCTCTTCCATCGGAAACTTGAGAACATTTAAAAGCAATGTCCTGAAGGATGCCTTGGTAAGCAATAACTGATTTTCCCCCCCATTAAAGAGGAACAAAACCCCAACTGTTGGTTATAGTTCTCAAGGTCTCTCTGCTTAAAAGAACAACGAAACTAAATTAAAACTTTGATGGAGGAAAGTAACACACAAATTGCACATGACAGTTTATTATCCGATTATTTATGCTGGCTTCTTCACTAATTCCTTTCTTTCATTTCAGTACAGCTCATTCTTATATTCACTCGTGATACTTGGATCTTTTTTTCCTAGAACCCAAAAATACCACAGATCCCCTTTCTGAATGTAAACCTTGGCATTATTTTTCTCCATGACTGTTGAGCAACTGGTTCATGTTTATCCTTCCCTGCAGCCTACAGACTCAGGCTACAACTGCAGGAATTTGAACAGAAATCCCTAAAATCACAGGCACAGAAGTAATTATTTAATACTTTTAGAATGAAATTTGACTAGTTAAACTAAATTTTTAGCCTTCTGCAATCTGTTGCATTTACCAAAAATAGATATTTAAAATGCAACACATCTATGTTTTTAATCAACAATTTAAAATAAACTACTAAGGCATTAAAAATCACTAGTTGCTTTAATCACTTAAACACACTCTGGTTTCACAGCCTTTAAATTATCATTTTTCATGTGTGATATTTATATACACACATACATGACACGTACAGGCAAACCTGCTTTCTCCTTTACTGTGTAAGCTTTATTTGCCAACCTGAAAATATTTTTTTCACAAAACAAAACAAAACCAATAAAATAAATAAATAAATTTTTAAAAAAAGTCATTACAAAAATTCTTACCTTCAAGAGGTCAATTTCTTTAATGCAGTCTTGCCTTGCCTTGGCATCCATCATTTCAAAAATCTTCAAAGAAAAAAACATAGAAGATAAAAATGAAACAACAAAAAAAAGTACTTTATACTTTAATAAGCAGTTGGTGTTTCCTTCCCCAATTTGTACATCCTCTACTGTAATGAGTATTCACACAATCCCCAGATCAAAGAAAGATCAATGTTTTCTTTATTTTGAAACCACTACAGGGATAACGTTGGGGTAAAACTAATTTTAGAACCCACAGGCAATATTTTAAGCAGCACAAAAAATAGAGATACAAGTCTGTGAATTTGCTGCTGTGATTTTCATTGGTTTAGTTATTATTAATTTCATATAGTAAATAAAAGACAAAATGTTTACTTTTCTCTTTTAAACAGGTACAGCTTCCACTGATTTCTTTGTAATAATTAACAATAACATTGAGCATTAATATTCATTCCGCAGTGATCAGTAAGTCACTAGAAATGAGAGTTTGGGGATCTGTTGAAGGATTAAAGGCAAATTTCGTCAAACAAAATGCTGTTCTGAATACTGCCCAATACTTTCAGCCAAGTTTAAAAAAATCTACACTTCTGGCATCCAAGCTTTCACGAATTCTTCTCAAACTCCACCAGCAAGCTCCAGCATTTTTCCCTTCCATGTTCCCGTGGATCAGCTGTGTTGGGATGGCAGCTCCTCATGGCACCAGCACAGCCCCAGGGCCTCACTGTTTCACACATTTAATAACGATTTGGTGAACCCTTTTCATACAGTGAAAGGTGAAATTTAAAACCAATAGGAAATGGCAATGCTGCTGTGTGACTGTGATTTGGACACAGGAGCCCGCTGCAGGGTGAGGAGGGACGGAGGCCCTGCAGGGCACAGTTATCTCCTCCAGGCCCTCTGGCAGCCCCTTGAACCATTCCCATTCTGCTCTCAAAGAGGAGACTGCACTGAATGCTCACCTGCACCTTCTTCAGTGCCACAGGTTTCCTGTCCAGAAGACAAGTTGCTCTGTAAACCTCGCTGAATTGGCCTCGTCCGATCTTCTTCTCAATCTGAAAATCTGCCAAGGTGCAGCGATACGGGTACGACGTTAAATGTCTCTGTCAAAGGAAAGGCAGTCAGGGACCCGCAGGAGCCACTGAGCCCTGCTGCTCTCACTGCCCCTGGGCAGGGGTTTCACCTGGGCTGAGCAGAGCAGAGAACAGCCCCACCACAAACACGCCAGCTCCTCGCAGAGCAGCACTAACACAGGCTGCAGGAAGCCAAATGACTTCTTGAAAAAGGGAATTAAAGTCTTGCCTTCCGTGTAAGTAACTAATTAGTCCCAAACTGCTCTCCCTCGTTCCACAGGCTCTCATCAGCTCTGCCTGCCTGTGTCACCTGGGAGATGCCGATGCTGCAGCCGAGCAGTCCCAGGTAAACACCCAGGCAGGCAGGGAGACACAGCCTAACGAGGAGCACGGACTCCATGGACCACAGCTGCTCCCGAGAGCCCTTCTGCTCTCCTCTGTAATTAGCACGGCTGCCAAACAATGTTTAAAAAAGAAATTACGAAAATTAATTACTCAAAGTTACCACACGTGCCAAGTAGAACATTTTCAAGTTTCAGCATCTTGAGCCGTTTCAGAGTTTGCATCAAATACGGCAAAAAGAGAAGTTCCCAGCAGAGGCTGGGGGTGGGGAAGGGCTTCCCAGGGATGAGCCATCGCCTGCAGCCCAACCCGCAGCAGCCACGCCCAGCACAAGTGTCCCGGGAGGGCTGCATGTTTCAGGGAAGGACTATTGCTACCACTGTCGCTTCCTAATGCAGCAGGAGAGGGCTGGAATTGAGACTTAAAATGCAGGGAAAGCTTTCAGTCCAGCGTTAGGACCTGCAGCTATTTCTTAAAGCAAGTCCCACAGAAAGAGGAAGGTCATTTCTCCAAGTGCTTCCTTCAAGCAGTTCAGGGCATGGTTCCCTTTAAGAACTCTTCAGTCTCCCCTCCACTCTGCAACAAGTCACCAGCTATTAACTGCAATCAAAGTTTGGGTCAGCTCTCAGTGCTTGTGCTGTGCCTGGAATTATGCTGCATTCACAGAGAGAAAAAAAACCCAAACCAAAATTAAAGTATAAAGATTCATTTCTCCAAGTCTGGCACTGTACACTATCCAATAAACTGGGAGAATCCTTTCAGTGATGAGGGAACAGGTATCCTACAGGTTATCAGATAAAGGGCAGAAGGCTAAAATTGCTTTGCTTTTTTGTTTACATACATTCTCCTCTAAGTTACTAAATTATCACCAGAGTAAGGCAACACAGGATGAAAGCAGACAAGCAAATATTCCAATTAATCAGCCCCTACAGCCTTTTCAGTTTAAACTGGTTGCAACCTCTCTTTGCAGGGATCTGATAAACAGAACCACTCCTCAATACCTGTCCCAGTGGATGGGAATACTCAGCTCCTTCCAGGCAGAGGAACAAACATCAGCTCCCCTGCACTGTTGGCATGGCAAAGGCAGCAGAGGCTGCACACCGGGATCTGTCCCGTTTGCCTGCTTCCCACCAGGAACATCTCCACTTCCCAACTGTTTTACACATGAGCTGCTAAGCAAGTTCCTTGACCTGTACAGACAAACCACTTTCCCCAGACAAAACAAAGGTGTCAGGACATAAACCTACAAAGCACTTTTTCCTAATTTAAAAATAGAAAGGAATCACAGCATTTCCTTCACCATGTCCATGTGCCTCCTGAGCTGTCCTTGAGCAGTAAGAAAGTCTGAGCAAAAGCTTTTCAAACTTGGAGTTACCACTCACAATAGAAGCAGCACTTCTAAGAACATTTCATGAGGCAACAACTACAAAACTTTATTTTTCAGAAAGAAATCCACACTAAAATCAAGGACAGTTTCCACCTGCCCTTCTTAAATCGTTAAGTGTGTGTTTACACCAAGAGTGCTTAAGTGTAAATTAATGTTTCAAGCACTTGACAATATCTACCAACTTCTGAACCTGAGAACATAAATAAGCGTTAGGCAAGGGAGGGGAGTGTGTCCCAGCCCCTCGGCCCAGAGAGCCCGGAGCTGCTGCTGCCGGGGGTGATGCTCCCATGCCTGGACACCTTGCTGATGTGTTCTGGCACCGCCAGCACTGCAGCTGCACATTTACATATGCAATGACCTACATTTGCATGGGCTAGCACAACCTATCAGACCTAATTAAAGTAACGGAGCTTTCAGAGGGGGCAGGAGATGTTTGATTATGGAACAAACCAGGAATCATCCTCAGGTGAGACCAAACTGTACCAGAAAGCCCAATACTGACCACACGCCACTTTCCCTTATGTTCAAACTTAACCTTCTCTTGCTGTACTTGAATGTAAGCAGGACACTCTGCTAAGTACTGTTAGAAGGACCCACAGAACACCCAGGAAATATCTGCCTTTTCAGAGTAACACCCCTCTAGTCTGGCCTTACACTCATTTCACTTATTTCATGACTTTTGACATGGAGGGGCTCCATTGTTTTGAAGTCCTTCCACAATTAACCACCACAATTTTTCAGAAAGCTGGCAAAGAACCAACCCCTATTCATTCAAACAACCCGTGATCTTTACTTCTGCAAATCTCAGTTTTCATGTACAGATATAAATTGTGTGTAATAAGATACCACCATCGTCTTCAAACTTGTCCATAAAAATACATTTCCTCATTTTCAGGACAGATTCAGGCTCAGGTTTCCATAAGCGCAGTAAAATCAAGCCCCTGCCTCTACAGATGACATGTCAAGGTCAACAACAGAGCTTAAATTTTAAAAAAATAAACTAAAAAAGAAGAAAAGGGGAGAAAAACAACCAAGCAAAAAGAACCCTAACCACTGGGCACTATGAAAATCGGGCTGTTTGCACAGTTCTGTTCCCAGAGCAGCTGTAGGAAGGGCACAGTCTGGGAAGAACTTGTTTTGAGACAAAGGCTGTTCTCTTCATCCACACAAGGAAGTCTCATTCTTCTCCTACTCCATGAAAAAATAAAAAAAAAGAAGTCTAAGATTAAAGTAAAAGAATTCCTCATGTGAATAAAAAGGCCATTCATTTTTAAGAAGAAATGCAGAGATTATTCCAAGAACAAGCTCTTCTGGACATCTCCTCTGGCATACATGTGCTCTGTGAGATGGAAACACTGGTGCCAGAGCACAAATTCCAAAGCAGGCAACGGCAGCCCTTGTCACAGAACTTCAGGGAGAAGTTTGCCTGGGCTTTTAGCCTCAGATTTTGAGGTGTTACAAGACTTTCTGCAAAACAGATTTGGTAAGGTTTCATAACACTAAAAAACCCCCAGTGAAATAAAAGCTTCAGTTACCTTGTACATACCTGAACAGACTCGGGCAAGGAACACGGATTCCTGGGAGTCTCCACACCCCAGATTATAAAGGAACCCAAACACAGGGGAGGCAGAATTAGGAGAGTTCCTTGCTCCAGACTTGCTCCTTGGATGCAGTTTGTACTTAAGAACCCCCCACTCTGGGGGCTGTCTGTGGCAGTGCCCCCAGAGGCATCTGAGCAGCCCCTGAGCAGGCAGAACACAAACAGCCACCTGTACAACCGGAGATCCCATAGTTCCCTCCAAATCCTGCTCCAAGCACATG
Organism: Pachycephala philippinensis; assembly: GCA_013397055.1. Classification (NCBI taxonomy): domain Eukaryota; kingdom Metazoa; phylum Chordata; class Aves; order Passeriformes; genus Pachycephala; species Pachycephala philippinensis. The sequence goes on along the minus strand of VWZT01001890.1, from coordinate 1,073,172 downwards.
CAGGTAGGACACCTACACACCCTAAACACCTTTTTTGTATTTTATTTTTCTTCATGAGTAGTTGTCCAGAATTTGTTTTGGGATAGGGAAAAAGAAGAAAAAACTGTTCTGTAGAAAGACTTCCAGTGTCCAGAACAATTAGTGTTTGGCCAATAAATTTACCTCTTCGTAATTACTTAAGATCCAGAGAAAACCTGAACAGCCCCAAGAGAACTGTGGGGACAGCTCTGCCTGCAGCCTCCAGCCCCTTCTTTTGGGCCAAGGAGCACCCTGAGAGTGAAAACAAAAATATCATAAATACAACCCCACTGCAGAGCCAGGCCTGTCCCTCTGCTCCCCCAGAGGCACGGGAAATCCAAGCCTGAAAGGGCTGAGAAAGGGGAATGTTCACTGCTAATTGCACAATATAGAAACCCAGAGTGCTAATGTTAATTAATAATAAAGTCAGTTGTTTTACTGCTGATTGGCATGTGGAAAACAGACACCAGTCAGCCCTGCACAAAGGGCTACAGGCATTTAGCGTACTTGTAATCAACCTAAAAACTGCTAAGATTGGTTAACCAACAGTTAAAAAGTCAGACAGCACAATCTTCAGATGCCAATAAAAGCATCTTTCCTGTAGAGCCATGAAATGAAATATTCTTTAGAAGAGTAAAAACATACTCGCCCAATTAATTTTCTGAAATCTCATTAAAAAATTTAGCCCGACTAAGTCATACACTTCTGACCTGAATTTTAATTATCTTTATGCTGGATATAAGGTTTTTTCTGATATTTGCAATGCATCATTAATTTTAAAGGAATGGTTTCCTTGCTTCTAAAGTGCATACTTCATCTGAGTGACATTTACTGTAACTAATTTCACCTTTAAAAGACATCTGCAGTAGTGATGGGAGATCTCCAGCCCCTCCAGTAGAACATGCACACATTATAAGCAATGATTTACTATCAACATCAGTATTTCAAACCCTTTTAGTATGTCCAAAAATTATACACCTGCCTCCATTCAATAACGCCTACCTGAAAAGAATTTTGCATACTTTGAGGCTGAAATTCCAGTGTGAATTTATGAGAACACATTAGAACAGATTGATTAAAGAAAGAACTTCTAAGCTCGCAAGAGATGAGGAAACTTTTAAAATATGGATTATCCTTCAAACAGGTAGCCAAGTAATTATTGAAGAATACATCAGGTTTTTCAATTTGAGCTTCAAAATTAGACTACACAGTCATCATAAAATATCCTTCACCTGACCTGTTACCTGGAATTTAAAGTTTGCTGAAGAACTTGGCTTGAGTTTCAAAGTTTCAGCATCCCTGTCGGCATGATTGGGATCTATCCTGACATCCAGATATTCTGTACCTATCTAGCCATTTGTACTGTAACATGACAAGGGAAGAGAGAAATAACAGCTTGGAAATAATAGGACAAGGTGATATTCACAAAGAAATTAAAATTACCATAGAAATAATCTCTTAGCAGCTCTGCTGCTAAAATGTGAGGATATAAAAGAGTTGTTTAAAGGTGAGTTATTACATTTATTTAGTATGAAAACTAAGTGAAAAATTACAACTCTGTATTTTTATATCACTGATTTACTCCCAAATAATTTTTATTGCTTACTGCTATAAACACTAAGTAATCTAGAGACTTAAATAATTAACACCTTCACTTTGGAACATTACTAGAAAATGTTCTCCCTCTTGCAGATGAACTTCCTTGGGGTATCTCTGGGCAGGTAAGAAAGCCAAAACTGTGATTTTATTGGACTTTTTTAAAATTATTATTTCTATTACAGTTAACTTCTAAATATCCAGCGTTACTCAAACGTTTCATCTTATTAACTAAACTGCTGCAGTTAAAGATGGAAAGAAAAGCCTGACACACTTCCTCATATTCTGAACTGATGAGTTATAAAGCAGAAACAACATCTCTGTCAGAACTGAAAAAAAAAAAAAGCTGTAGAAAGCAGCATAATTCTAGGAAAAGCTTCTGGGAAAGCAGCACGCTGCTGCTCTGGTCTTTTGGGGGCTGGCACAGCAGTCTGGAATGAGAGGGCTGCAAGGAAGGGAAGGCCATTCCCTGCAAAGCCCCCTCCTCACCCAAGACTCTCAGAACTCATGTTCTGTTTCTTTCTGCATAAGTTTTTATCTCTGCCATTAATGACATTTCTCATAAGACCAGCTTCCCAAACCTCCCTCCCTTCCACAAACTATTACACAGCATGTCTGCATTGCTCAGATTTTCAGAAGAAAGAAAGGATGTAATTTCAGATTCTTCCAGGTTAAAAGTACCAGAGATTTGAAAAATTATATATAAATATATTCCTGAAAAATGGAAAATCAGAAATATGTTATCAGCAACCCTATCATGCCACTAATGTAAGGCCTCTAAACACTACCTTTTTTAATATACATTTTTTCCAGTTCCCTGGTAGACTGTATATTTTTGTTATTCAAGTCTTTCTATGTTATTTTGACAGGAAAACCAAAGGAAGTCTTCCTGCAATTCTCATTCCAAATTAGATCATTCTCAGAACAGTTTAATAGAACCCTCCATTAACAGAACTTGGGTATTACCAGAGTTGAGGGGAGGTTTCACTGAACAATGACCATACAGCAAAATGAGCCCACTCAGCATCAGCATCACAGCAGAACACAGATTATTAGCTACTAATTACACTTAACTATGTCATTACAAATTCTAACATGTGCTCCAAGATGCCATGAATGTATCTGCTGCACAGGAACACTTCCTAATCTTGTTCATGAAATAATTACAGGGGCACTATCCTGCCAAATGAGGCAGTAATTAACCCTAATTGCTCAAAATGCAACTGGCTAATTCTAGGAGATTAATCAAGGGGATTCAATTATTATTAAATGACTTAATATGACAAATTGCTACATTAGGAGAGGGGGCTTTGCTCCACACCATGGTTCTTTCGCAGCAGTGCATTGGCTGTGTGCAGCAAACTCCCCCCTCAGCAGAGGCTGTGCTGGGCACTGGCAGAGCTCTCCCAAGGACCACTCCTGGCTCAGGGACCCGGGGTCACCTCTGGGCTGCACGGTGGGAACAACAAACGATCACCCCATGGTCACATCCCACCACAGCTACAGTCCTCCTCTTTCCGACAGCTTTCCATGGTGCTTTTGGTTTATTCCTCAAAATAACATAGGGGCAAAACTGAATTGCTCTGACCAACAGACAAACAGGCTGAAAAGGCAAGCAGCCAGAATTCACAACATCCAACTTTCATGATTACACAGACTGTGGGTTAATCCTGGTTTTAGCTGCCTTCTGCAGAAAGGCAGGAAGAGAGAGGAGCTGCTACAGTGAAACTTTATTATAGTATGGACAAAATACATTGCAGGATGGATTCCAGAGGCTCACAGGGAGCCTACAGTTTCACGTACAATGAGGTTTTTCTTTTATTTGGTAATTACTTCACCAGCACTTCTCATGAAACTATAAAAGGAGATAAAATACATTTATTCACTTAAACAATAATCCATTTTACTTTGGCCTTTTCTTCAAAGAATCAAAGACAAGAGAAAGCCAACACTGTATGTTTTCATAAGATGATTTAAAAACACTTGCTTTAAGCAAAATTCAAACTACTTCCCTTTTCTCTTACTGTAATCAAAAAACTGGGTTCAGGAAACTCTGGCTGGCAGAATCCCAAACTGGATATTCCCTAAAACTGCTATAACTAACTGCACTAAAAACAAAAGGAGGGGGGCAAAGGCAGCCAAATGCTAAGAAATCAAGAGACCTTTATAGGACGAAGGTAAGAAAAGACAGAGGGAGACAGATCAGAGACACCTGCACTTACCTGAGGATCATGCTGGAACTCCTGCCCTGGCAGCTTGCACAGAGGGTTGTTCTGGTCCCCTAGATGATGAGGATGGTTGTGCTGCCCTTCCATGGTATCATACCAAACTCTGTCTCTCGGTTCTGCTGGAGGCAAAAGAAAGGGAGAGGTTGGTCTCTCACTGCCCGGCCGGCGTGGGAAGAGAGGAACTCTGGGCTGTGCCTGCAAGGGGCTGCGGCAGGCAGCGGGAGGCCGCGTCCTGCCCTTCCCCCGGGCTGACTCACCCAGCTCGGACACAGCCCGGGCTCACTCAGACAAAGCTCCGGGGGGCTCACTCACCCAGCTCGGACACAGCCTGGGCTCACTCAGACAAAGCTCCGGGGGGCTCACTCACCCAGCTCGGACACAGCCTGGGCTCACTC
>VWZT01001890.1:1052709-1068846 GCA_013397055.1 Pachycephala philippinensis | reverse complement strand
CACACACAGCCCCGGGGGGCTCACTCACACACAGCCCCGGGCTCACTCCCCCACAGCCCCGGGGGGCTCACTCACACACAGCCCCGGGCTCTGACAGAGCAGAGGCGCTGCTGAAAGGGCCCAGCAACAGCTCAGAGACCCCCTTCCAGGGAGTACCCAACAAAACCACCAGGATCAGAACTACTGCTGGCATTGTTTCACAATAAATAAAAGAGCAGAAAACGGGTTTATTCGGTCAGTGGTTTGTTACCTACTGAAGACACTGCTTTTATCAGCTGTAACAGTAGCTACTGGAACTTCCCCAAGGACTGATGGTCCCCAGTCACTTAGAGGACATGCAGACAGGTCAGCACATCTCCATTTGTAAAACAAAAATGACACAAAGTCCCTTCAGACTGCTGCTGCTTTCTTTGGTCAAAGACAACAAAAATTCACCCACAGTCTTTCTTCCCTACCCCCAAATTACAAGTTTTCATTGGCAAGACACAGGAAGCAGGAGCTAGAAACCATATTGGATTCAATGAGACTGAAGTGTTGTAGGAACAACAGATAAACAAGGGAAAATTCCATTAATGAATTCCTTAGCTGCAGTTCCAGGCCAGCCCAACACAGCGATGGGAAATGAAAGTCTGCTCCCCTTCAAAAATGGTACCAGAACACACAGGAGTTGTAAAGAGCTGCCCATCAGGCAGCTGAGACATTCCAGCGCTGGAACAACACTGTGATCCCAGATAAACTAATTCTGCTCTGGCACAGGGCTGCACACACGTTTCAGGAACACCGTGGCCAACAGTGACGGGGCAGCTGTGGGCTTTGGGCTGAACAGCTCTCACACACCTCCTCTGCCTGCAGAGGCAGAAGAGACTGAACATACCCAGATTTTCCAGCCCTTCTAGGAAACAAAACCCATACTTGAACTACTTGTGTTCAAGCCTGACTCGTGGACAAACTCTGGTAATTCTATCAGCTGCTCAGGGAACCGGAGTGGATCACAGCACTCCCTGCTCCACGCCAGCTCTGGGGTCAAGCAAAGTCAGGCCCCAAAATACAGTCACAGCACTTCCAGAACACCCACAATAAATGCACTCATGTCCCCTCCCCACAAAGGGCCATAGACAGGTTTTGGTTATCCCTTACCCACACCCTGTGTCATTCTGAGTGGCACCATTCCTGTCCTTGGCACCGACTGAAGCCTAATGGTGACAAGGGAAGATTTAGTGGCCAACACAAGCATTTCCAGAAACTTATTTCAAGAGTTTTGGCAAGTATTCACTCAGTGAAAGAACACAACCTGACCTCATTAGTGTATTAATAGTGCATGCCTGGCACTTGGGCAATGACTAAGTCTTAATTTAAAATATAAAAGTATTTTAAATATTTGTGGGAGTGGGGGAGAAAATATGATGCAGAAGAATTTCTGCTCCAAGCAGTGCTCAATTCTTTTAACAGTTGTCTGTGAAATAAGGCTTAGCTCTGGCAGATCCTTCCCGACACCAGCTACCGTAACACAGGGGAAAAGCAGAGAGAGGTTCTTCTTGTGTCTCAAGCAAATGAACTTTCACTCTAACAAACAGTCACTAGACAAAAGAGCCACAGTTCCTGCTGCATTAAACAGGTGAACACATGGGTTGCTCTCAATAAAAACAAAGTCAGTACCACGAAACTCCAGTGGGAGAAGGAGGATCACTGTTAGTATGAAGAAGTTTGATTTTAAGATTTTTTTCAGTCTCAAGCATCTATAGGTTTATTAGTAACCAGGAGAAAATAGTTCGATAAAACTGTCTCTTAATACCGACATTAAAGTGCCCTATAAAATTCCTACCTTATGCCATACTGCTGGAACTATCTTAATTATTTTATTATTCAAGATTTGGAGAAAGGCTGTTTACTTGAAGGGAGAGCCACATGCTCTCTCTCTTCCAAGTCCACACGCACAGAGCAAACCCTGGTTCCAGCACCTGGCTGCTCAGCCCCGAGCTCCACTCAAAGAAAGGGAAGGGATTCACTCCTGAACATGGGAACCAGAGTGATCTGATCATACCCTGCTCTTGGCACTCCCAATGGAACCCTCATTCTCCGGCTGCCATAAGGAAACTCCAGGAGCAATTCCTTGCTGTGAGGGAGCATCAGGGGCAGGCAGTTCAGAGCCCAGCAGAGCCCACCTGCCACAAGCAGGGACGGGCCAGGGGCAGGATCTGCACTCAGGCACTGCTTGCTCGAAGAGCTACAGCTGGAGGCAGAGGAAGGAGTAAGAACAAAATAGCAGCTTTGAAAAGAGATCCCGCAGAGCTCACATGCCAGCGCCGAGCCCGCTGACACCTCGGGACAGCGTGTCCTGCCCCAGGCTCCCAGCTCGGCTATTCCGGGCTCTTGGCACTGGGCAGGGAGAGGGAAGGGGAATCCCCAGGAAGGGGCTTCACAGAGGATCTTCAAATAGCGGCCAGCAACACGAAGGCACTGCACTGCGTCAGAAAAGGCACAAGGTACACTCTTAACACTGGCACATTTTTACTTGAGATTGTCTTAGCTCTGCACTTTTCCTTCTCAAGTGACAGGCTTTTATTCCTGCTTCCAAATTTCCTACAAAGTTCTGCAGTATCACACATTTTCACACTGAGTCTTGACTATGACTGTAAATCAAAACATCTTTAAATTGCATGAAGCATCACATATCTTTCCAGAAAGTGAATAAAAGAATATGATGATCATTACCATCACAGGAAATATGACCACAGCCCATGTGGAATGAGCTGCTCCTTCTCCCAAACTACTGTCACCTTTCTGCTGTACAGTTATTACTCCATGCAGCAGCACTCACAGGTCACCTGGAGTTTTTTTCCAAATACAGGGAAAAAAAAAAAACAACCCTCTTGTGCAGTCAGCTCCCCTGCCACATCCCCAGCTCTGGATACTCAGGTACCTAATTCCTCTCTGGATACCTGAGTGTCCTTACACCTCATCTCTGACACCTAATCAGTAGAGAGCAAAAGACAAAACCCCATCGAACCCGTGATACCTTGCAGGTATCTGACAGGTGGGATTCTCTGGGCAGAACATCCCAGGGCACTTGGTAGCAAAGGCCAGGATCATTAGTTATGAGACACTCATTAAGGAGCAGAACCTCATCAACATCCTGGCATTCAGTCCCAGCCGCCCTGGTGCCCCGGGTGCTCCTCGGTGAAGCAGCTGTGACCAGTCTGATCGGGTATCACCATGTGTCTCGGGATGCCTCCAACTCAACTGCAGGCCAAATTATTTGCTCCCAGATGTATAATCAACATGACAGGACCGTGCACCTCTCGAGCAGGCAGCAAAGCAGCAGCTTGTGCGCAGTGTTACAACTGTTTTCCGTACCAGCACTTTTCACCTTCCTGCGAGACGCTGCAGCTGCTCCATGTGCCCAGCGCTCAGCCCTGCTGCTGCCCACCACACACAGAGGTATGTGTAACTGAGTGTTAAAGCATGGATATGTGACAGAGAAATCTGCTTTCCCACTCAGTTACTGTATGCCTCTCACATCCTCTCGCTAGGCAGGGACTTGCGGGGGGAGCCAAGCAGCTCTGTTTGGGTACCTTGTGTAAAACAAACCAAAACAAAACGGCAAGTCTTACGTAGTTCCAGAAATCCACAAGCTGATTAAAACCAGTCAAGTACATGATTTAACCTACTGCACAAGTGTCCATCTTTTACCACACCCGGGGAGTTGTCGGGGCTGAAATGCAGCAGTGCACACCCAGCAGGCTCCCACCGGCTGTGATACCTGCAGGGATGCGCTGCCCCGGGAGCCAGGCTGCTGCTCCTGCCTGTGCTGCTCACTGCAGGCTCCCCAAAGACTGGGGCAATGCAAACTGTTTTACAGAATAAACACAACATCAGCACCACTTTCTTCCTCTCTACTGCCCAATAATATTCTTCCTCTTCCTTGCTCATAAAATAAATCTGCCAGGATACTCTATGAGATTACCTATATATTTAAATGATGATCTGGGCTTATGATTACATTATCGCTGTGGTTCAGGGTATGTGCTCTGGGGAAGGCAGCCCAATCCTAGGAGAGTATTATTTTCGAGTCACTTTTATTGTCCATTACCTTACACCATTTCTGTCACAGCTATGATATCTGGTAGGAATAGTTCACAACAGAAATATCTTTGTCGTTAGTATTCTCATTGCAATTTAGTCAGATCAACCTTTAAATCTCATCCATCATACTGAAGAGCTTTGGCAAAGCAAGCACAGTAATATATGCTTCCATGCAAAACCTAATTACAGGCTAGGTTAAAAAGCCTACCCTGTTCCTTCTGCAGTGCAAGGTGACAGGAAATCCTGAGCATCCCTTGGTTTCTCACTCTCCCTTTTTGCTGGTGAAGTGCATAACCCATTCATTACAGCAGACTGATTCTGTCTGGCACATGACAAACTTACTTGAACCTAACAATTAAACTTCTGACAGCGTTTCCAAAAGCAGAGTATTTACTGTAAATGCCTGACAATTTTTTTCCTCTCTGCTCATCTCTCTCAACAGTCACCTTATGATGACTGGAAATTACCATAAGCAAATAGCAGTCTAACATCCAAAAAACCCCTCATGTTAATGTGAAATACACACCTGCCAACACTGAAAAAATATGAATATGAATGTTAAAGGAAACAACACGAGGAGCGGCACTGAAATGCTTGAGGAGAGAACACTGCAAGAGCACAGTTAGAGAATGTGATTCAGTAAAAATCTGCCCAGCAAGAGCTGCCTGTGGAGGGGGGTGCTCATGGCAAGGCCAGCCCTGCCCTGCGAGAGGGGCCGCGGCCTCTCTCACCAACATCTCTGCCCGCACTGAAGGAATTCAAACAGAAACTGTTAAACTGAGTCCAATAAATCACCAGGAAACAGTTTCTGAATTTCAGGTTTAGCATCACGATGAAACTGTGTCTATAGATTCACACACACAAACATTACAGTGTGAGTTACCTGCAATTTATAACCCCCTGAAAAGGATGACGGTCTTCGTAACAAATTGACCACTGAAGAGAAGAATGGTGGTTTAGTCACACCTCACATTTCAGAGGCTAGAATTGCCCTGAGAGCAGGTGCAGATGGGTTTCTGTTAAGACTTTGTGCAAACCAGATTTTCAACAGCCAGAAAGGGATGGGCTTCTCAAAGACCCCAAATCCACTAACCGAGAGTGTTTTAGTGAAATGGCTGAAGAGCCCTGGAGCTTTTTCATACCATGTCAACAACTGATACTCATTAAACAAATGCTGTGACAGACACCATAATTCACTGTTCCATACCTAGAAGCAAAATGACATTAAGTCAACTATTTAAAGCTATTCAGAGTAATCTCTCTGTGGATGTCAATAAAACAAATGCTTCCTGCCAATAATTAACTGTATGAAACATCCCACTCTGTTTCAAATCACTACCTACACCCAGCTCAGCTCCATATTCCCATTCTAAGCAAGCAAAATTATAACTTTAAATACTCTGCCTTCTAGTTTGGGGAAAAATCCAGTACAATGGCTTGAAAATAGCAAGGCCTGGCACAGTATGCTCGACTGGATCCCTGTGTCTGAGGATGCCACTTGAGCTAGTACAATACTTTTGAGAGAACATTTCAAGTGCCCACCTCTCACTAGGCAGGCAGGTAGTTTACTTCTAACTTTAGTTTAAAAAGTTTTAATGAGTGAGGGGTTTAGAAAAGTTTTAAAGAGTTAAAGGTTGGGTTTTGTTTGGTTTTTTTCTATGTTGTAGTACCAGCTCCCTAGAACTTGGTCCTAAACCAAAAAAGCATAATTGTCTAAGTCTTCTGGACACATTTCAGATGCTCTGCAGATCCATCCATTCCAAGGGATGGTTTCACAGGGCTCCTACTAAACAGCTCTGGGATCAGTGCCAAGAATACTTGGCGATTTATGTTTTAAGGTAAATGTTCCTTTTCACCAGCCTAACTGGACTACTCCTACCCCTTCTTTCACTGCGCTGAATTTCCTAGTGCTACACCACACGTAAATATTTATGCGTGATGTTTGTGTAGGATGTAAACATCAAATACATATTCACATCCAAAACTGAGGACGGATAGCAGTCAGCAGCATTTAAAGGGACAATACTTCCTTTGAAGAGAGGTGATACTGTGACCATGGTACAGCAACAGCAGGTTGCATTCTTCCCCAATCAGTTTTCACTTTGGTGTGTTTCAGATAAAGCAAGAAGCCCACCTTAATTTATATCCTTGCAGATGCAAATTTGAGCCATCCAGAAAATTCACCGTATTAATTCTTATCACCTTTGAACCATTAGTGCCAGATCTGTCAGGCCAACACTGCTTTTGACATGAAGCACATGTCAAAAATACACACATACCAGATCTACCTGGAATTCTACTGTATTGCTTACCAAGCATGCAACAACATGCTCACCTTTTAATTTATAATGCAATAAAGCTTTCAAACATGAAGCCAAATTATTTAAGAACACTTCTGTTATCCTTCTCGGAATTCATTCATTTCTGATGAAGGAAAGATTAAATATAGGCTGGAAATATATTCATAACATAAGTGTTCACAGAAACTGCCAGACATTTTCACATCATTAAACGCCAGCTGAAGTAAGTCCCATGCCATGCAGCCACAGAACACACGCTGTCTGTACCAGCACTGCCACCTCTGCTCCAGGCTGCCTCCTGGCACAGCAGGGAACAATCTCACTGCACCCCAGCCAGGTGACAAGGACAGCTCAAACACAGCTCCACTCTCCAGCAACATCTGAAGGACCCTTGGCAAAATGAAGAACCAAAACTCAAGCACTTGGGCAGATGGATTGTTCTGAGGCTAGGATGAAATCCCTCAATTTAGACCAACCCCTAAAGTAAGTTTCTACCCGACACAACAAAGAATCCAAACTACTTCCACAGCTGGTTCCTATCAGACATCTTTAGTAACCACCCATCCCACCCAGGAGCACAAGTGACCAGACCATCCTAAGCCAGTAAGACAAAACCAGAAGTAGGATCCAAAGTACAAAAGAAATTTGAATTGGCTCTGCTGCTACAGCCCCAAACCCTGAATGTGGGATCTGTTCAGCCCAGCCCATCAGAAAGTTTAACAAACATACAACTCCAAATCTTAATGAAGTTTTCTATAAATCTTTATGTTCGTGTGTGATTGGAAACACCACCACTTAGCACTTAAAAATATCTTTTCATTAGAACACTTCCAAGCACTCAAGAAGTACTAAGCAAACCTCACAAAAATACTTCTGAAATATTACTGTAATTTCTGAGACGTTTAAGAAAGGTAGATCAAAGTATGAGAGCAAGCCCACGTAAAATGGGCTCAAAATCCACAAAACCTGCTGTAACCAACTCTGCTCATGCAGCTTCTCTCTACAGCCATGCTGCTGGCTATTAAAGACTCTAATATGTCTCAAATCCAGGGAAAAGGAACAGAGCAAAATACAGATACATGTTCCCCCAACTTCAAAACATCAGAACAACAGCTTGAAGTATTTACATTTCCCATAATCAGAAGGAAAAGGAAATGATGCTGAGAATTGTGCAGCCCAGCCAATCCAAAGATTCATGTGATTCAAATCCAAAAGCAACTTCAAAGCCGCCTCATAAAACTCTACCCAAAATGTGCAGGCAGCCAGATGCTGGCATCGCAGGAAGAGCTTTCACAGCATCTGGATCCTGCAAGCAACAGCCAAATGGAAGCAGAAACTCTTCTCCATGTAAAAATATTGAACATTTTTCTACTTACAAAAATAGCTATGGTAGAAATATTGTTTAGATTTTTTCTGCCCCAAAATACGCCAAGTAAGACTGTATTATCAATATTGCTACCAAATGAAAGTCAGCTTCCCTGCACATTCCTGAGTATCTGGAACTAATGGCACAAGTTTTCCAAAAATCAGTGCAGCTCTTTAGTTCATATCCCCACTTCTGTATCCCTGTATGTAGCACATCTCCATAGGCACAGCTGTCCTTAAAGAACAAGATTCACTCATCAGTACCTTGCAGATCAAGGCCACAGGGCAAAAAACAAAGAAGATCTGTTCTTTATAATGTCTGCAGAGCTACTTCTATTACTTATTTTGATGACAGACAGGGTTAATGAAGTTCTTGCAGAGAACTCTCCCTTTCCTGGGCTAAATGCCCAAATTCTTTCAGGATTCACAAGACTTGTCTATTTAAATTGGATCCAATTTTTTTTCCCTACAGAAAGGCCTGCACAGAATGTTCTGAAGAGAAGCTGGGAATTAACCTTTCGAGAAAATTGTAACTAAATGTGCAAGCTCTGTATAAGAGACAAATCACATTTCACACTGTATTCTGCCCTCTGTAACAATTTTCTATTGCTCTAATAAGCTTCAATGTTGAAGAAAAAACTCAGTAGTATCAGATTATTAAAAACCATGAGCTTACTCATGGAAACAACAGTCCTGCCCACCCTGCATTTCTTTCCCAACCTCCCCAATGCTGACACCTTATTAATACCTGTGACTAGCACACTACTATTCATCAAAAGAAATATTTAAAGTCCAGCAAAATCCAGGTGCAGCTATCACTGACCAGGAAGTTGGAAGCCACGTGGCAAAGCAAGTGCAAAAGCAGAATGGTCCCTCTTCCTGCATTAGTGATGAAGCAGAAAAGCTAAAATAAGACATTACAGTCACTTCAAAGTGCAAACCAGGGGGACTAAAAGAAATCCCAATAAGTCAGTCACAGAGTAAGTTATTGCATACCTTAATATACAAAGAACTAAGAGCAAACACAGGTAGAGAACCATCCCCAACAGTTTACTCTTGGATGGTAAAGTTCTTACATCTGACATAATGTTATAAATTGAGTAATTGACCCACAAGGAAGTAAAGAGCTCAAGGGAGTTAAAAATTACCCTATAAATACCATAAAGATTAACAGGTTTGTAATACCCACCCAAGAAGCGCTTACTCTAAGTAGAATGATTATGAACACACAGCAAGAATATTTACTCCACGGCCCTGAGCTCAGTATATACAGACTCCACAAAAGGCAGCACTGGTTCTTAATACAGTGACAGCTGAGAGTCACTCCTTAGGTTTCCCAGCTGATTAAAGGGTGGCTTGCAGACAGCCGGTTGGGACTTACTTGCTTCCTTGAAATACAGTCATGTATTTTTAAAACCTTTTAAAGGTTTCTCGGGGGTTTTTCTTCCAGTTTAATATTTTTGAGACTCTGGGTTTTTTACAATTCTGACAGAAGAGCTAATGAAACACCAGCAGTACAAAGAACGAGGCAGAATCTCCATGAAAGACGAAGGAATTTTTGTGTTCACACTTGATATCTATGCACCCTGAGACTCTACTCTTGGGGGAAAGAAACCGTCTCCTCACTGTAATGACACAGATTTGCCCCAAGAACCAGAGCTCACCACAAACCCCTCACGAGAGGCTTGACATTCAGAGTGTTCCTATGCAGGAAACAAAATGTTCCAACAAGGAGAAAATCCACACCTTTTCAGCATGGCAGCAACAAGTGTCCACAAGGTTAAGAACAGGACAGGACTCTTCAACTGAAATTCCTGAAAGGATCGTATTGAATGTACTTTGAAGCTGTCATCTATCCTGTAGGTCAGCATTCCCCAATTATTGCACCATCTGCAGCAATTTTCCTCTCCAACTCCACACTTTAAAAATCCCTAAGTTAACAAAAAAGTTACTCTCCCAAGTCAAAGGGGACAGTTGGCTCTAAGAAAAGAACAAAAATTGGAACTTACATTAGCCTGGACCACTTGAGGCAGGAGACAGCGGCGATGTGGGAAGCGAGCACCACGGAGCAGGGGTGCAACAGCTGGGGCTGTGCCACCCCCAGCACCCCGGCTCTCAGAGGCAGCAGTCCCAACTATCCAGCACCCGGTTTCCTGTCAGCATGGACTCAAAGCTCCACTCCGTGCACACCAAGAGTTTTTAACAGGCTGGTGGATACTTCCCACTTCATAGCAAGTGGGCTTCCCAAAGACCCAACAACAAAAGTAACCGGAGAACAGGATCTGTGACTGAGCTCTGCAAAATGAAGGACTTGCAAATCCTCCCCAGGGTGTGGAGCAACACCTGCTCTGTCAGCAGGCTGGGCTGGGACGGGGTCACAGCCCTTATCAGTGCGGTTTTCGGTCCCTGCAATACCACCCACATGGTGAGGAGATCGTGATTCATTTGGAGACAGCACGGGAGGAGCGGGATGGCGACAGCCTCCCCCGAAGGGACAGCACAACCAGTCCCGGGGAGTCCCACCACATCAAACACCCAAGGGCGTTTGGGCTGAAAGGTGGGAGGATGCACTGAAACAAGACACTGCAACCTCCCCAGGAAGGTCCCTCAGGTCTGCTGGCAGCGCTGCTGGTGGGGACACTCTGACAGCCACTCATTTTGGAAAGAGCTGTGCAGTGCAAAATGTTATCACCCTGCTCAGAGGGGAATCTCTGCCCTTTTCTCCAGCACTGCCACGCTCAGGTTTACTACCCTTGGTTCCTCCAGCTCAGCTGCTTTGGGAGAGGTTTGAGTTCACACACTCCCACACATCCTGCCACCACCAACACTGCATCAGGAGCAGTCCCTTCCCGCTAAGGGGGCTCACTTCCGAAAGGGGTTTCTGGAACAGCAGCAGCAGCATCTCCACACTTGGGAAAACAACATTTCAGCACCATTTCCAGCTGAAGTTACATAAACAATCCATCCATCCATCCGCTGAATTCAGAAAAAAGCCTGTTACACCTTAGATTGAGAAAAACCCACCCAGAGGTGCAGCCACATAAAGCTCTGGGGAGCAAGGACCACTGCACAACCTGACAGGGAAAGCTCGACAGCTTCACAGAGAGAACTGCTTCAAACTACAACCCAAACCAGTCAATACTTTGATAAAATACCAAAATAAATTGCCTTTCTAAAAAGCAAACACATTGATCTGTCCAGACTGGTGCCCGAGGTCTGTCCAAGGGCAGGGGATGGGCTGGCACCTACTTTGATTCATCACATAAAGCACAATTCAAAGGTTGGAGTCCAGAACTGGAGACCAAAGTTACTCAAAACAAACAAGCACAAAAACTTTAAGAAGTGCCCAAGAACTGTAAAATGCCTGTAAATAGTCCAGAGGGGTTAAAAAAAGAAAGATAGCAAGGAAATCACCATAAAGGAGATAGCTGGATGCCAACAGCAGCAACAACGTTGTCATTTAAAAAGAATGATCTTACCCACCTTCTGCACTTTGTGATCTGACATGTTGTAACTATTTTAATAAGTTTATAATTGCCATGGTGAACTAGCTCATAGAACAATAAACCAGCACATCCAATTTATAATCCCAAACTTCATGCAGTTCTGTGCAAAACCTCCATTTGCCATTTTCAGATCTCAGCAGAAAACACTCAACCTTAAACCTACTCTTTTTCAACTCAGTTACACCTGGACTCTATTAAAAACGTGGATTTGCTAATAGTTTCTAAACTACCTGATTTTCTTGGGTAAAACACAGTACAAGTACAGGAAAGACAATACCACCTGATCTTACCAAAACACAGCAGACTACAGAAGTCATGAACTACCTGCAAGGCCCATTTTTTTTTTTTTTAAGATGCAATAAATAATACATCTGACTGCTCAACAAGCATCTGTGAGGTTTCAAGAATGCTTTGGAGTACAAAATTCCCAGGGACGCATTCACTTACACCACTTGGTTTCAAATAGATACGAGTCTGCTGTCGGTTCACTTAAACGTGTAACAGGAAACTCAAATTTGACTAAAAGGTTGTATTACATTACTATGGGGTTTATATGGAAACCTTTTTAGAAGGAAGAAGCTAAGGGTTTTTTTCCTCTCCCATCTGCGACAGACAGCTGTTCACTGCCTGGAATCTCTGATAGCAGACACTTAAAGTAGCACCAAGCTGAAGTAAACAATTTAGAATTTAATTTCTTTAATTGTACTGACACCGTAAGATTATTTGCAATTTATTGCATCGCGCCATGTTATAAGCCATGTCACAAGACTAAGCACTGGAAGCTACATATACTGTTTTAACAGAATAAAAAATACAGCTTTTTTCTGAAATACTTTAAAATGTTAAAAAACAATCCAAGAGACATCTCACGTCTGGACAGCAATGGCGCTTACAGAAAGTCCAGATGTTTAAATACTTAGCACAGGTTAGAATTTGAAGTAATCTTGATCCAATCCAAGGTGCATATAAAAAATAAGCCGAGATAGAAAAAGACTTATCTACCTGTAAAAAGATCTGACAGCTTCACAGGCTTCTGCATTTGAACCACTAAAAAAATAACCTGTGCTTTTCTGTTTTTAAACAAAACTTCACTCACAGGCTCTAGAACTGCCACTCGGTCACACACTCAGAACCTCAGTTCTCCCCATCCTACATTTCAGCCAACTCAAGACAGCAGCTCCCAGTCTGGCTTTAGAAACACACATCTCCTCACCATCCCCAAAACCTGTGAGAAAAAATGCTGGAAGTATTTTATACAGCTTAATTTTCTATGTAAGTTAGACACTGCAGCAATTCCAAAAAGCACTATGACTTTTAAGTCAGACCTAAATCTAGATCTTGCATGCAAATGTTTTGGCTTCTGGGTTTTTTTCTTCAAAAAGAAAAATACTGACTGGGCCAACATTACCTCGCGGTTTGAACACTTTGAATTCTTCTTTCACCTCCTAGATACTACATTTTCCTCCATTTAACTTCAGAGACACAGCTCTCCAGTGAAACAGGAATTCACAAGTGGAAGAGGCCCAGGGTGCAGCCTGTTCCCAGGGCACACATCCCAGTCCCTGAGCGCAGGCTTGGATCCCTCAGAGCACCAGTCCCACCCTGGGAAAAGGCAAGGACACAGCTCGGGAAAGCACCTCCTGCCCTTCCAGCAGCCACAAAGAGTCAAGCGTTCAACTCTCTTACTTAATCAAACTCCTTTTGGCTCCTTGGTTTTACACCAACTCACTGTGAGCTGAGGCAGCCCACAGGATTGGGAATGCCAGTCTGGGTGAGCAGGGAACACCAGGGGAACCCTCCGGCTCGGCAGCAGCAGCTGTGTGATGTGAGCTCAGCCACTCGGGACTGCCTGCTGCTGACACACCAAATCTTCCCCACTGTTACCATCAGCTGTAGATAAACTGCTCTTATCTCCCGGAGCTCCCCCTGACCTGCCAGCAGAAAGCAGCAGGGCCCTTGCTGAGCACTGGCTTGTACTGAAAGCTTAACAAAGGACAGGTGAGTACAATAAACACAGCGTAACGGCGTTTGGTAACAGAAACAACTATTTTCTGCCTTGAACAGGGCAGTGTTCACTTCGCCCATTTTAGACAACCTTTAACTTCCAATGACTTTGTACTGGGAAAGGCCACTCTGATGGCACAGACACGTGTGAGCCTCCTCTGCCACCGTGCCTGTCCCAGAACCAGGAGCAGAGTAGGTCACCGTTCTCTTGCTGCATTTTCAGCATCTTCAGTGACAGGTGGTATCAAGGCCATCACAAACTATATTTCAGCTGCACAACTATCTAGTTTTTGCTTTCAATATTCAGAGATTTTTGCTTGCATCTTGTATTTGTACTGGATACAATGACACATATCACATAATTTCCTACAAACAACCCAGTCAGGTACCTGGAGAGGTGTACATTGAATTAGTCATGATCTGCCTATAAAAGGTAAAACAGACTGGTTATATGAGTTTACAAGACAAATGCAGGAGTGTGTGTCATGGGCAGAATGGCCATTCATGACTTCCCTAACCATAACTCTGTGTTCAAACCACACAAAGCATCATATACAAGTGTTGAGCTGTAGTAAAACTTTGGAAATTGCAATTAGAAACAGATTCGTTCAGTGGTAAAGATGAGCCCAACTTTTAAAATGAGGCTCTGTGTACTTATTGTTTTCACTTGCTGGAGATCACCATGAACAACCTCTTTTGCAACAAGAACCTCTAAGAAAAGCACATTAGAATGACAAAAACTAAAGCACAAATTGGGCTATTAAATTCATTTTCCCTAAGGACCCATTCTAGGCTTTCATTTAGGACAGAGCAAAAGTCCTACAAGCCCTAGATTCCCACTTTCGTCATTTCATTTTTGAAATCTTCTTTTAAGTACTTCCTCTGCTCCCCCAGCCACAGTCCATTTTCTTGCTTTAAATTCAGACTGAATACATTTGATTTCTCCCACCTGCCCCAGCTGTTGGCTGCCGCAGCCACAGGGGTTGGTCTGTACTGCCAGGTTGGTTGTTATTATATATTTTTCATAGCCTTCAGGTCAAATATATTTCACACCACATAAAGGAGGAAAAGATGCTAAAATACATCCACTAATTAATCCTTTACATATCTAGAAAGCTGCAGGTGTTCAGGAAGGGGACTTGTTGGTACCACCCCCATTTTACAGCTAAGAGAGCAGAGGCAGAGCAGGAGAAAAACCCACATGGGTATTTCTGGCTCCTATCCCCATTCAAACAAAAATACTCATTTTACTCCAAGTAAACAACAGCTCATTCAGTACACAAAAAACCTCTTTCAAGCCATTGCAAGAGGCCTTCAGAACAACAGGTAGGTGTGAATAAAGCCCAAAAACATGCTGCAGGAGGAGCCTCAGAATCTCTCACTATTTTCTCCAGTACAGCCTCAATAACTGCAAGAAATGAGAAAAAGCCAGTGTAGGCTCACTATTTTCAATATATATTTCAGTGTTATAGACTGACATAAAACTTTTCAGGTAGGATCACAGAGGGCAAGTACTGCAAAAAAACCTGTTTCCCAGTATGGGCTTGGAGTCCGAGTTATTCATCTTCATCTGGTTTTCTCCCAACAAAATGAACAGTGAAGAAGTTGAAAATGTATATAAAAACTCACATTCCAATTATGTGTCCATCCTCTCTCACAAAATACCTATTTGTCAAGAAACAGAATTCCAGAGGAAGGAGGGAAAATGAAACAAGCAGAAACGTCTTATACATCACAGGTGTTAAGAAAGAAAAAGTTTGGTTCTACTCTGACAATTCCTTTGGGGTGACTGGAGTCACTCACACTCCATCTAGAAATCTCACTTCCCACAGAAGATGCTCTTTTTCCACCATAATAAAAGTTTCTCACAGTTCCCATTTTTTTAGGTCTCTAAGACTCAGAGCCAGAGGAAACAGGCAGCAACAGTCTTATCTAAAAGCAGTTCCTTCTTTTTTTCTGTTGTTGCTTAACAGAATATGACTGTCACAAAGAATGTCTACAGGAAAAAAATAACAGTGGAAAGAGTTTGACTCAATGTCAAGAGATGTCTCAAATGTAAAAGCTGTAGAAATGCTGCAGAAGTTAAACGGTTGCTTACAGTGATTCACAAAAAATGAACTTTTAAAGGAGACACAGAACTGACAACAAGACAGTCACAATGTGTCAGGAACTTGCATCACTGGACTTCTAATTGCTACAATATTTCCTATCAAACTACTTCTCCTGCAATAATGCCATAGGCAATCTCCATAGGCAGAGATATTCCATGTGTGCGAACAGGCAGACAAACAGATGGGCTCAGAAATCCACCGTTATTCTAAACAAGCACAAATCACGCTTTGGAGGGAGGAACACTGTGAGGGGAAAAGATGGTATTTGATAGTTCATCTCTAGCATGTGCTCTCTCCAAAGCCATGTGTAATCCTCCGGCACCGGGGTTCCCGCGGAGTTCCCACCTTGGGAGAGAGCGGCAGAGCGCACCCCGGGAGCGGCTCCAGGACGAGGGGATTGCCAGCAATGGCTCTCAGGAGACCCCGGCGTGGAGCAGCCGGGCAGGGTCTCGGGGCCTCCCGGACAACCCGCGATTCTCTCCGCCAGCCCCGGGAGCTCCCGGAGCCCCACCGAGGAGACAAACGAGCACATCCCGGGCTCTGGGGGGCAGCGGCGCTCGGAGGGGTGCGGGGCCGGGAACGGCTCCTCCGGGGCGCGTGTGCTCGGAGCACAGCTGCTAAAACGGAAAAAAAAAATCCCCAAACCTCCCCAAACCCTCCGGGCGACATCAAAGCGCGCAAACACCCGTGTTTGTATCACAGCCGCAACTTTGCTCAAGTCGCAAGGCCGCCGCTCGGCCCGTCCGGCGGCAGCGGGGCTGACCCGCC